>VYZS01026263.1:21560-47655 GCA_013400695.1 Neodrepanis coruscans
TTATGATGGAGTAATTTCTAGAGAAAAAACAGAGATTTGTAGCATCTAAAAGAAGCATAGTTAAAAATATTAATTGTATCTGGGTATGAATGTATTTACTTCATACTACTCTGTTAAAAATTTTCATTCTTGAAAATGATGAGGGATGAAGATCTGTCTGGAATAGCTTTTACATGAAACAGTAAAACCAACTTTTGTTTTGTCATGAGGTAAAACAAAGGATATGCACTTTTTGTGGCAAAGTACATTTTCATCAGACTACCTTGTATTTTATCAGGAAGTGCTGATCCTAAGTTAATATGGGGATATTACCTGGACAGATTCTCTCCTGATGAAATTACTGTGTTTTCTCAACAGTTAAAAGCAAAAAAAATCACACAATGACTTTCTTTTTAAAATTCTTATTTTTTTGTGTTTATGCATAGCTGCTTGCTGATGTCTGACTGACATCACAATAGAAGTGTAGGCCTTGATTCTTCATCTTTTCTTCTCTGCTCCTTTTACATAATTGACTTGCATGGTTCTGTCCTTTTAAAATAGAAGTATGTCTATAGCATTCATCTAAACAACTTAATAGTTCTACAAATCAAACAAATCTACAAATCAAAAGCAAATTTTCCTTTATAATCTTCAACAGACAGCTACACAAAGACAATTTTTTGTGTTAAATGGACAAACTATGTGATTGTGATGCACCTTGCAAGGAATCAAGTTTGTTACCCATAAATTCTCCCAGCTCGTTGAATTACAAGGAAAATATATCTAATGAAAGCTGTTTTAGATAATTGATGACATCCTAGTAGTTTTAAAACCTAGTAAATAATATTACTATGAATTAAATTCTGTAAACACATTGCCTTCATTTTAAAACAACCTTATTACTTGTTGCTGAAAATACAGATTAATCAGGTAGTAGTGTTGTAGAGGCAGCAAAGCCTATTGTATCATAACATCTAGTGCTAAAGGTTAAACTTGTCCCAAGCATACACAGTAAACATAAAAACAAACAAACAAAAAAAAAAAAAAGCCACAACAAAAAAAAGCCTGAGGGGGAAAAGGACAGCTGCAGGACTGAATTTGATTTGATTTGCTCCTGCACACTGGCATTTTTATACACTACAAACTAACTTCTATTCCTGTTGTATGCACATATTTTAGAGTGATAGAAGTCTTGCATGTAACTATGTGGAATTGATTCTCTAATATAGAATGAAAAAGTAGGAGCTTAATAGGGAGTTTTTAATGCTTAGTATGTAAAATCTAGTCAGTTGGTTCTTGAATGTAATCCATAGTTCAAATGAAAAGATATATCTCTGAAAGTGATTTGTTATTGTTTTCATCTCAGAAGATGCTTTTATCAGGGAAGAAAATTAAGAGTTCACAAAAATTTTAAAGAATTTAAGAACTGAGAAGTTTTTGTCTCTGATTGATTTCTCATCTTTCAAATTCATGGTGGCACTTGCTGTTTTTCCTCTGACTTTTAGGTCTCCTCCTATAAATAGGTAGGAAAACTGCAGGTTTTCCTACACTAAAATGTAGGCTTCCCTAATTTGAATCCTGGAAGTGTGCATAAGAAAAGGACATGGCATTAAATATCATGGCATGGCTCAATATTTATATAGTTGAAAATATGGCCAAAAATAAGCAGGGAATGTATGGGCTATATAGGAACAACTTAGTTACCTGCAAATGCTTCTAGTTTAACATGTCACTCTTAGGAATCCAAATTTATCTCAATCCATAATACATGACTGATCTGGGCTTTATTTTGGTTCTGTTTTCCTCACAGTGTAAACAGAAAATGTAGTGGTTTGCTCACTTGCAAAACTCTTGCCTCCAAATACTCTTTCTAGTAGCTCAACAGCCAGTGTTCAGAAGGAGATGGCCTTTCTGTGTGTATTTTGGAATTCTCACTTATAATGTAAAAAGACTGTTTGCAGGTTAGCATTAATTTCAAAAACGGCAATGTGTGTACAAAGTGAGGGTCTAAAGCAACCTGATTACATATGTGGATGCAAACAACGAATTTCAGCTATGCCCAAAAATTTAAGTTTGTATTGGAATAACAATGATCGAAGAGAAGCTTCCTCGAATTGTTGCCCCAAGGATGTTGAACTTCAGTCAAATATGCTTGCACCTTTCACCCAGCTACAAAACAGTTACATAAACATAGCTATTTTTTGTAGACTTAAAACAACAAATGAGGTCTTGGGTGTTTAAAATCAGGATTCTTAAGTTACAAAAGGTTTTTTATGAATTACTTTCTGGTGCATTACCAAAATCCCTTAGGTTACAGTGGCTGCAGTATTAGCACAGTAACTGGTATCAGCTTTTACTATCAGAAGTATCTGTTTCTTATAGTCATACCCTGTCCTCACATTTTATGTAACTCAAAATAGTACAATTATAATGGAAGATACTTTATTTAGTATATATGTTTCAAATTAATTTGTTTGTTTTGCAGGTAACTTAGTCTTGTTCCTGGCAGATTTTCGTATTAGTTAAGCTCAAGCAACATCCATCACACTTGTGAATGAGAAATTTTATTCCATATTAACTGTGAATTAATGGCTTTTTGTATTCCTGCAGCTAGAAAAATACACCTTTCATTGAGTTTACTGCTTTCCTTGCATAACTGCAACATAGGGGATATTTTCAAAATGTATATTAAATTAGATCATAGAAATTATATTTTTAAAACAAACTTAAGATATAAGTCATTGAAGAATCCACTCAGTAGGTTTCTCCTTTTAAAACTCTTAATTCAACAGTTATTTCAATGCAGAAAACTTCTATTTCATTAAACAGTAAAGCAGGTCATCTTATTCACCTAACTGCATTTTCAACAGTTTTCTCTTTCAACTTACAAAAACCTAAAAATGCATTCTGTACATCAGCTTTTCATTATGGACCTTTTTAAGAAACAAACACCCTTGTAACTTCTATGTGCTAAAATTAAGTGGGTGGACTCTCCTGTGCTGTGCATTGTGATGCATACAATGAAACGGGTGGCATTTTTACTCTTTCAGTCTGCATCAACCAATGGTGCAAATAAAAGGGATTGTTTGCTGTACTTTGGAAGCACATTAAACTCCTTTTAGGAGCTTAAAATAAACTTTAGTATAATGAGAATGAAATGAGGTAGTGTGAATAAATTATGAATTTATTAAGTGAGCAGGGAAGTTTATTGTAATAAAATTTGCACTGGTTTAGAGACTGTTTTGAACTGTTGAAAAATGGCATCCGTTTACTGTGCTTTGATTAACAAGTGTTGCCTGTAATGTTTTTGTACATTTGACAAAAATACAAGTTTAAAAAGGCACTGCATATTCTGAATTCTGTATAGATTTTCTAAACTAAGACAATTTTTAATGTATTTCCCAAAATAAAATATGTATGCATCCTGTGTAAAAGAATTTCAGTTGTTCAGCTTTTTTGCCATTTGAACTTAAATGCCTGACAGTTTAATCTTAAATGCAAATTCATCCTATTGTTGGACAAAAGTGAAGACTTTTGACTGCCCTCTTAGGCAATTTTTTCATGTTACCTCAGTGACTTCTTAATGGTGGGAAAGCACAGGGGCAGGAGGGGAGGGAAATAAAAGATGGGATTCATTCATGGAGATTTAATGAGAGAGGATGGCTTTGTGGCACCTTAAGCAAGGGCATGCAGGGAGACAGCATCCATAAAGATCTTTTTTGTAGGGCAGTCATGGCCCCTTGCTTCCTGGCGATAGAGCCTCTGCTCTCTGCTGATCAGGAAAAGAATTTTAATCAAGGGCTAAGGACACACTTCCCTTGTTTTTCTGTGACTTTTTTTGTGCTGCTGTCTTCTCCATAATCTCTGTGTAAAGAATGTTACACTACCTTTGAATTTGCTACCCTTCCTGTGGTTATTACAGGAGGAAGTTACATAGAACAAAAGTGTGTTTTTGAGGAATACTTGGAGCACAAGCACAGGGTTTGCAGCTGTAGAGGAGGGAAATGCCACCTCCTATGCCAGAATCAGGTGGGAAGTTTGAGGGAATGTGGTAAGAGAAGGCACTAGCAGAAGGTGCTCTCTTAAGAAGTCCTGATCCTGCATGGGTTCAGAGCTACCATCAGAGTACTTATTAGTGGCACTCCACTGCTCTAGACCGCAAGCTTCTGATGTCTACAAAGAGTAAAGTCACTCCAACTTGCCAAGCTGGAGAACTGATAGGATCCACAAGCATATACAAAGGTCCTGTCTCTGTGGGAATAACCAGTGCAGGCTGGGAGCTGACTGGAGCAGCAAAGGATTTTGTGTTCCTGGTCGACATGCACCTGACCCCAGAGCAAAGCAAGCCCAAGTGTCCAGGGGCAAGCTAGGCTAAGCACTCCCAGCATCTGGATTTTTCCCCTCAGTGCTGATGAGAGACATCTGGGTCCTATGTCCAAGTCTGGGCTGACTTCAAACACTTAACATGTATTTTTAAGTTGGAGCCAATTCCCATTCCTCATGCCAACACCATCTGAGTATCTGAATACATTAAGGCTACTGTAAATTTTCAATCTTTCAAGGAAATTTCTAAACTAAGCCTTTTAACTGCCGGATTACTCAGAATACTGCAATACCTACAGAATCACAGAAAATCTTAAGTGGGCAGAGACCCATAAGGATCATCAAGAGCAACTTCCTGCTCCTTGCAGGACTACCTAACACTAAACCATTTGTCTAAGAGCATTGTTCAGACCCTCCTTGAAGCCTGGCAGGCTTGGGGCTGTAACCACTTCCCTGGGGAGCCTGTTCCACTGAGTCACAGAACTGCACTTTGGTTTGTTTGGTCTGAATGATTTTGTTAAAGGTTGCACTACTATTTAAGAGATGGCTGATAACAACATGCACTAGAAAGTCTCATACTGAAAGTTAACCACAAAAAGGGTTTATTTTTAATATTGTGTACATATTTACTTCTGACTCGATTCAGACTTAGATGTAGATGCTCTCAATGAAGAAAGGCGGCGGCGCTTTGCAATCTGCTCTTGGCGCTTTTCCTTGGCTTCCTGAAAAGAATGAAGTGAGTAGAGATGTCATAATATCAAGTGCTTCAAAACATCTGCAAAGGAATGAACTAGGGAAAATACAGAATCCATTCCTCCAGGTTGTAAGTCAATAACGCGAAAGTTTTCCTTCTTCCCAGGTAAGAATTCTACAAATATCCAAACCAGTACAGACCCACGTCTTTAAATAGTATGTGTCCCAAATTATAGTAAGCAGAGTTCACAACATACCAGAAGCTTATCTATGCTCAGTTTCCATCTGGAAGTCATGAAACTCAGGAGGCACCATGTCAAATATTCTAAATGTACTGCTTCAGCAGTCACTGCAGTTTTAGGAGCAAAAGCAAACTTGCCCATGTAAGTACCTTCTTGCCAAGCTATCTTCCATTGAGATCAACTACTGAATCCTGTTTCTTCACATACACACACTCAAATGCTTGAGTATCTGAGTTAAACTAGGATTCACTGAAGTAAAATTCCTACTGAAAAAGTTAACTTCACATGTTGTAAAAATTTATTGTTTCCTTCAAAATAAACTCTCAAATTAATGTGCCTGGTTAATTTCTACTGCACTAGGACTGGCAGGAATGGATAGAAATACACAAAAAACTCCCAACTGACCAGCTGTGTTTATATACCCCTATTCAGAAAGAACTAGCTATAGAGCAGGTGGAAGCCTAGTCGAGTTTTTACCAAATCCCTTGATTCTAGGACATGAGCTATAATTCCATATAGGTGAATTAAAATGGCAAACACACCTTCATTCTCTTGGCCAAGAGTTTCGCATATTCTGCTGCCTCCTCCTTGTTCTTTTGAGTGCGCTGCTTCTTCAACGCAATACGCCTGCGTTTATGCTGCAGCACTCGAGGAGTCACCAGTCGCTGAATCTTAGGAGCCTTTGTTCTGGGTTTTTTGCCTTAAAAAAAACAAACCCAAAAAACATTATGGATCAGCAGAAGTAGCAGATTGCCTTCCAGAGAGGCCATGTGCCTCATCTAGCTAACTTTAGATTAAGTTCCATTTACTGTTACGGTAACATTATTTGGTGTACTATGAAAGATAATAATTTATACAGAGTTCAAGAAAAATGTCAATTAAGATGCAGCTTTAACAACACTTAGTCTTAATTCTCACGATTTGTTAGCAGCAATGAAGTGTAAATTCCTACCTTCTCAGGAGGCCTGTCTCTAGAAACTCCCCCTAGACTCGAAATTTTCAAGTGGAAGGATACTTAATATCTAGCTTTCAGAACAAGCCACTGTTGTCAGTGTTAAAAGGTATCTACAATTTTACAAAGGTTTGAAGTATTTATCCCCCAAAAAAACAGATCTACATGGTCCACAATGAGCAAGAAAACCCACACCACCACACACATCAACACAATTTCACTTCTCAATCCTGACAGACATCAGCAGTCACAAGTAACAGTCTGATGTCCACCAGGATTACATTCTTAAATGAAAAAAAATAGTTCCTATGATGTAGTCTTTTCCTCAACAAACTTTCAGCACCCACGTACTTTTTCTGCTAAAGATCTTTACCCTATCTTTTCCCTGACGAAATGGGAGAGAACCCAAAATTAGTATCTTGCACTGCAACAGACAGGTAGTAAGCAAAGCAGTGCCCTTCCAATAAAAGCTCGTTTCAGAGACTGCCATAATTGGGGAAAAATCTTAGCATCTACTCTACATACTGCTTTTATCCCCCATCTCATGAAAACATTTCCACTTTTCAACTAGAATTTAATCTTGTTTTTACAACTACTTTTAGGTTGTTCTTACAAACACTCCAGAGTCTATCAAATAACTAAAAACAAACTCTGGGAAAGTAAACAGAAAGGGAAGAGACAGGGGAAAAGAAATGAGGCAACCAAGAAACTACTTTTCGCCAAGTTACAGCTGACAAAGTCTAAATATAGTGGGTGTCAACTTCTGGATGTATTATTAAGTGAGTTTCATTCCCTGCAGTCGGCTGGACACCTTGTTGCCAGTAATTAGGAGAAACAAGAGTTGTAAAACTGAAGTTCTTACCCTCCTTGTTGAGAGGCTTCCTGACAACATACTGGCGAACATCATCCTCCTTAGACAGATTGAACAGCTTTCGGATTCTGCTGGCCCTCTTAGGACCAAGACGGCGGGGCACAGTAGTGTCTGTCAGCCCGGGGATGTCCTTTTCACCTGTGAGAATACAAGTTTAATCACATTAATTACTACTGTATCTACTGAGCACCAGCTTTAGTATAGTAGCCTCGAATTTAGAATACATAAAAACGCGAGATAATGCTACATAACGCTTGGGGTTCACCTGCCAGTGTCACCACCCAGCTACCCCTGGCTGATTTAACACAATGAGATTGCTGGCAGCAAGGTCTTTTAGTGACCAGTTACAGCATTACAAGAATGCAAAGCTCAAATAAAATCTCAAGACACATTCACATGCTAAAGTTGGGACTGCATTTGCATTCCATACAATTTACCAGCCACTAGCAAGCAAGCTCCTTCCATGTGCCTGCTGCTTCTACCTATTATTGCTTGTTTCACAGAGACTCACCCTTTTTCACTATGACTAAGTTCAGGACACTCAAGTTGGCATCAACGATGCAGCCACGCACAGATTTGCGTTTCCTCTCCCCAGTTCTTCGGGGACGATAGCAGGAGTGGCCCTTGCTGAGCAGAAGGCGGACACGTCCGTGGGTCAGGACACCCTGCTTCATGGGGAAGCCTTGCTTGTCATTCCCACCACTGATCCGGACAACGTAGCCCTGTGGAAACACAGAAACATGCTGCTTAGTTGTTCACGTCTGTATTACCTCAAAAAGTAGTAGTTATCACAGCACACTGCTCAAAAGAGTGGAGCACTGCGTCCCTGAATCAGCAAATGTCACTGTTACTGTCACTGCAAACTTCTTTTACCAATACCTCTGCAATGCTTCACAAGTTTTACTTGAGAGATGTAAATAATTCTCCTGTCTACCAGAATTTACATTTAGTGTGATTTGTATCCATATGAAGTTGTGTTTAAGTCAAACCACACAAAATCTTATCCATTATTGTCTACCTTTTCTTTAATCCTAAACCCAACTAAAGCCTGTTATCATCACAAACTGAAAAACTGCATAGAACACAGGAGTGTCTGCCGTAGGGAGACACAGGTAAAAACGAAAAGTCTTTATTGATGTCCCTGCAAAGGTGGCAGCAGGGAGGATCAATGTCCTCAGATTCAGTTGTACTGAACTAGCACAGAACTACTGCAAGCCCATCCACCAGGCCCAGCACGCTTTTCTCCACGCATTATCATCAGATTAAACAAAAGAAAGTCACTTTCCAACTTGTTTAGCAAAGAAGGGATCAGCAGTTTTACACTGCAGATTATTTAATTTTTTCTGAACCACACAGCACTCATATGAAAACCAAAAAACTGCAAAGCACAGCAATAAACTCTAAACACAGCTTTAAAAAACAAAACCAAAAAATGCTCTACTTTGATCGATCAAGTACCAGAACAAGCTCGTCTACTCACTTAGTTCAGCACCTATAAGCAAGAAAATTTTCAACTGGCAAATGTATACCATGCAACCACTGCAGCATGACAACTCCATTTTACAGAGTTTCTGTAATACAAGCTCCTCAAATACAACTGTGACAGACCCGTCTGCATTACCTACCTTCCACTCCTCACCAAGGGAGTCCGCCAGGACCTCGGTAGCCATCCGCTTCTCATAGAACGTTCTTAGTTTCCGCTCATCATCCACTTCAATGAGTTTCTGGCAGCCAGTGGCTGGGAAGGAGATGTTAAGCTGGCAGAGAAAACAAGAAACAGATCCGGTTGAAACTTCTGAGGAAACACTTTAAACAAAAAAAATCATTATTTACCTTTGATCTTAACATTTCAAAGCTGAGATTCCCCACCTGCTTACGAACCACAGCCTGCCCCAATCACACTCGAGAGGCCGAGCCAGGGAGGTCTATGTTTACTCACTCTGGGCTGTACAATTCGTTCAACGCAACAGAAAACTGACTTTTACCGCAGTCGGAATTCAATCACGAACTCCGATCAGAACAAGAAGACAGCAGAAAACTCTGCCCTGCTCTTCCTGAAGCCCCTCATAAGACGCGCAACATTGAACACGAAGTCCCCTGAGGGGAGCGGCACGTGCCGCGGGCGATCGCTTGTGTTGCCCGCGCCTGCTGCAGAGCGTAGCTCCCGGAGGCGCATCCCGGCATTGCCCCCGAGCACCGCCCGCCAACAACGCACAGGGCACCTCCGTGCCAGGCCCTTCCACCGACTGCTGCGGCCTCTGACTCCCAAACGCCCTTCTGAGCCAAGGAGTGGCCACGCCCCGAACCCGGCGCTTCGCGTCTCAATGGCG
Source organism: Neodrepanis coruscans (assembly GCA_013400695.1). NCBI lineage: Eukaryota > Metazoa > Chordata > Aves > Passeriformes > Philepittidae > Neodrepanis > Neodrepanis coruscans. Next base: position 30,951 of record VYZS01026263.1, read on the forward strand.
AGGGTGGCGCGGCCGCCATGTCGCCCCGCTGGCAATCCGTCCCCATCCGCCGCGCAGAGCCGCTCCAGCCCCACCGCTGGCGAGCATCGGCCGCCGCCGGCGGCCCCGCGGGCTGCGCGGGGGCCATTTACAGCAAGGGAGCGCGGCCCCTCAAGGGCGCTGCCTCAGCCCGGCGCCGACTCACCTTCATCGCACTCCGCTCTCGACGCCGCGGGAAAGGCCGCACTTCCGCCCGCACTGCCCATATACACCCAGCAACTCTCGCGAGAACGGCACCGCCCGCGCCCCGCGTGACCAGGTTTGCCCTATGGCGAGCGAGGGTTCGACGGGCGAGGGTAGTGGCCAGCGCGAAGCGGACATGGCTGGCGCGTGACCGGCGCATGACCGGGGATAGGTGCGTGTTCTTCCCCCCACTTCTTGGGGCCCTGGTGGCCGCAGCCGCGCGGGGCGGCCCGGGCAGGAAAACTGTTGTTGCCGGCACCGACCGCTCGTGCAGTGAGGAGGTGGTCCTTAGAGACAGCCAGTGGAGCCGCACGCAGAGACTGGCGGGGTGGTTGCGCCCACCCCGCCGCCTGAGAATAGGAGGCGCCATCAGTACATGAGGCGCTGGGCTTCGGAGGAAGAAGAGTTTTTTGGGCGCCCTGAGTGGCTCCCCGTGGGATGCCGTTCCTGCTACCCACCTGTCTGGCAGGGCCGTGCGGGAGTGGCCGCTCGTCTCCATGGCGGGGTTCGAGCTGACTCTGCTGCGGTGTGTCCAGTCCTGGGCTCCGCAGTGCGAGAGACGGAGCCGCTGGAGAAGGTGCAGCGAAGAGCACCGCTAATGGTCCGGGGGAGACATCGGGCGCCGGGCCTGCTCAGTCTGGAGAAGGCTCAGAGGGGATCTCATCAATACATACAAATATATCAAAGACAGGCGTAAAGAGCGTTGTGCCAGACTCGTTTCAGTGGTGCCCAGTAACTGTACGTGGAATAATGGCCGTAAACCAAGACACAAGAAGTTGCACCTCAACATGAGGTCTTTATGTCTAGAGTGTCAGGGCAGGGGAACCGGCTGCCCAGGGAGGTTGCGGAGTCACGTCTCTGGAGACATTCAAAACCTACCTGTGTCAGTGCTCTAGGTGACCCTGCCTTGGCAGGGATATTGGTCCCTTCTAGCCCTAGTAATTCTGTGGTTCTGTGTGGTTCTGCGATACTTGTAAGGCGTACACGGGAGGTAAGGCAGGCGGGCCGGCCGCGCGTGTGGAGCGGGCTGCACAAGGCGGCCGTGAAGCCGGGAAGAAGCGCTCCAGCCCCCCCCCCCCCCCCCCGCGCGGCCTCCCTCCCCTCCAGCTTCGCTCTCGCGCAGACCGACCACGACGGACGCCAGCGATCCCTGCCCGCGGAGGGGCGGCCCCGCCTCTTGCTCGGGCGGCGGGTGACGGCGGGAGGGCAGTGCTGTGGCGGCCGCGCCGCGGGCCTGGGCGAGAGCGCGGAGAGGGCGCCATGGGCGCGCTGCTGTGGTGGGACCCGCTGCGGGGCGGCAGCTCGGAGGTGGACTGGTGCGAGGACAACTACACCATCGTGTCCGCCATCGCCGAGTTCTACAACACGGTGCATGGCGGCGGCCGCTGCCCGGCGGTGCGGGAGCGGCGGCCGCCTCGGCGGCGGCGACGGCGGGAGGGGCGAGCGTGGGGCGGCGGTGCAGTCCCGGTGGAGCTCTGAGGACTCCTGCTGCCTGCCAGGTCCGTGTCTTGCAGTGTCTCATGGGTTTGTAGCATGTCCTCTCATGGTTGCCTGCTTTTCCTTCTCCAGTCCCTGGCATGCCTAAAATTAAAGTAGCGGTTTGGTGTTGCAGGTGTAAAATGTGAAGATTTACTAGTCATACTAGCGGTTCTACTAGTAGTAAGTATTGTGCAGCTGGCCTTTTTCTCGTCTGCAACGAACCTTCTGGTGACCAAGCAGAGAATTTGTGGTGGTGTATTGACCGTGTCTGATGCCCATTTGCTCAGACAGGTGGCAACCCATTGACGGCGTGCAAGGCAGTGATGGGGCAAGATAAAAGCACCCTGTGAAGAAGGTGAAGGAAAGAGGAACAATGTAATTGTTGCTTCCTTCTAATAAGCCTTGAGTCCTCACCTTCCTAGTACCTTTCAGCTGATGTAGAGAACTTAAGAAAGCACGTCCCTAGCAACAGAGCCAGACTGCCTTGTACTATGCTCTTGGAAAGGGAGCAATGCTCCTGACAACCTGTTGGTGTAAAAAGCTGCAGTGACAGATACACCACAGTAAAATAATGTATCAGGCTTTCAGTAGTTTGTCTTTCCATGAAGAACATGTGTCCAGAAGCAAACCTGCAAATGCCCAGTCTCTTCTTTTCCACAGGAGGTGGTGTGTGCACAAATCAGCTGGAGCTTTGGCTTTGTCTCCTTTGTACTTTAAAATGGGCAGTTTTTTCTCCCAAATTCCGTCCTTGTCTGAACTGTCTTTTCCTTTCAGGCGCTGTTTCTACTGTCCAGTGTCAACTAGCCAGTGACTAGTGGGAGAAAGAAGTAGGTGTCTAGATTTGTTTACTGGAGTGTATGATGGGAGGTGCTGTGCATACAAAGCAAGAAGTTTCATGGTGCGTGGTGTACATTGCTAACCTGTTGTTTTTTTCTTATACTTTGCTGCCAAAGTCATATGGGTGGTGGCTGGTTTGTGCCATGAGAGTGTGTGAGGGAAACTGTTGGCTCTTTTGTGCGTCTGATGTCACTGTGCAAAGGGAGGTCAAACAAAGGGAGGTCAAACAAAGGGAGGAAAAGGTCAGGATAAACAAATTAATATTTGAAGACAGCATATGTGATTTGGAGCCAGCTGTGCACGGGGATGGGTATCCATCTGACTGTATGTGCTGGTTCAGTCTAGAGTAAAGTTACTTTCCTTCTTCATAGTCACTCCTATGGGGTAATGGTTTGTGCTGGAAAGAGCATTGTTAATTCAGGAATGTTTTCATTACTGCTGAGCAGTGCTTCCTCAAGTCAAAGCCCTTTCGGCTTCTTACCCCACCCCGCCAGTGAGCAACCTGGGGATGCACAAGGAATTAGGAGGAGATACAGATGGGACAGCTGATTCCAGCCAACCCAAGGGATATCCCAGACCGTATGGTGTTGTGGTCAGCATATGGAACTGGGGGAAGAAGCAGGAAGTGGTGTGAAGTGATGTCAGTTGTCTTCCCAAGTGACTGTTGCGTGTGATGGGGTCCTGCTTTTCTGGCAGTAGCTGAACACCTGCCTGCCCATGGGAAATAGTGAATGAATTCCTTGTTTCATTTTGCTTGTGTGGGTAGCCTTTGCTTTACCTGTTAAACTGTCCTTATCTCAACCCATGGGTGTACTCACATTTGAGCCTTCTGATTCTCTCCCCCATCCTGCTGTGAAGGGAGTGAGCAAGCAGCTGGGCAGTGCTTTGTTGCTGGCTGGGATTAAACCAGAGCACTGTACTGATTAGCAGCTGTGTAGAACCTTGCAAAATGCTAGAAGCTGCAGATATGACCATATGGGTAACTGAGGTTCCAGACAGGTGGACAGGCACAGAAAAAGGTTTGCCCTGAAGCCTGCTGTGTACAAACAGCAAGCTGTGCACTGAAAAGGGAGGGAAAAAAGGAGGCCTTGTTGAGGGTAGTTGTGTTTAACCTTTCGCAGTAGTATCAAGTAACTGTAAGGGTGTGATTTCTTTATTAGCAACTTCTGAAAATTAAAACAGTGATTTGCAGTGAATTGATGGGGATGTGCAACTGTGTCCCTATAAAGACAGATAGTTATAAGACAGTTGGGAAATTTTGGCTGTTCTCTAACAGGTGCCTTAGGTGTCATCTAAATTTTACTCCTAGGATGGTTCAGTTCTGACTCTTGACTTGAACCATCTTGAAGTTTCAGGAAGTAATTTTTCAGCAAACCTGAATCTGGCATCTGGGTCATTAAGCTTTGGATTATAACCTTGCTAATCCACATTTTAAGATGTCATGGCTGATGACAGAATTGTGGTTGAGATCTCACACAGTAGTCATGTAAGCACAAAACCGGAGCAGCTTATCTAAAGTGTATTTTTAAGACATGTATTTATTCGTTGGGTCTCAAGCTAAAGCATTCAACAGGATTAAATGAGTTGTTCAAAGGTTTTCAGCAAATTCATTGGAGTAATTTTTTAAAACATACACAATTTAAACTGATGTGATTTTTGTGTAGCTAAAGTGATTCAGGTCTTACACTTTTTCACTGAAGAGGTCACAAACACTCTGTAGCTCAAATTGAAAGAATAGCTATAGGAAAACTGTAGTTTTCTTTTTTCTTTCCAAAATGAATAAATAATGTGTCCTGATGCAGTATAACTGTGCTCCAGAACATAAACAAATCCCTCCACATGATCAAAGTAATTTACTCTGTGAAGAGGTATTTACAAAAAAAAAATTTGTTTGTGATTTAAACACCTGAAAACAGTTTTTTTTTTCCCTCTTGCTGACAAGTCTGTACTTAGCAGTTCAATATGTTGCATTCAGTTGTGCTTGTAATTTCTTGCCAAATTTCCATTTAAAAAGGGAATTGCCAGAGTTTTATTCCTCTTTTGTTTCCGAGCGGCATGGAGATAAAAGTTTTAAAAAGCTATGAGGTAATCTTAGGAGTATGAGAGAAAGCTCATACTTTCTTTACATCATCTTTTTTACCACTGAAGGTTTTTAGTGCTGCTATACTGGGCTAAAGACACAAATGCTCTGATCTCAGAGAGGATTACTTTTGTCCACTTTTGCTTTCTGCTCACAAAGAGGTAGTGCAGTAAATTTTCTGGTGGTGGTTGAATGCTGCAGCTGTGGCTGGCAGATTTACCTGGTAGTGAAGAATACATGAGCTTTCGTAGGACTGCAGGAAACATACTGTGTCAGGACAGTGGCCAGATTTGAATGAAGTTATGTGATCAAGCCTGAGCAAGTCTCTGGCACTTTCTCTGTCCCATAGGCCTATGTCCCATATTCCTAAAATAGAATTATTTAATTGGAAATTAAAACTAAAGGTCCAGAATTTTATGAAGCCAAAGGTTAGACTGTTACTGATGGGCTGCTTGCCTTTATTTTCCAGAAATGTAACTTTTAACCATTGCCTTTTGAAGATCCCAAAGGAAATTTGCTCTACTACTGTTGTCAGTTTTTGCACTTGCCTTAATCATATGAGTATTTGAATTGTACATTATTAAATCATGCAAAGCCAATTGTGTATAATGTAAAAGGTTGCACATTCAACATACCTTCTGAAATCATACTGCAATACTGAAACTTTCACTACTGAAGTTATTTCAACTTTTAAGATGTTAGGAAATCTTCCTGATGACCACTGCAAAGAGTAGAAGTTGTGCTTAAGCTCCAGTGTGCAAAGGCATTCTTGCATTTGCAGGCAGGACCTTAGCATGAACTGTAGTTCAGAGCCAGAGATGTGCTACCATAAGACAGAACTGGTCCCTTGTTGGCTAATCAGTAGTATAAATATCCATTGTTGCAGCTGTGTTAGGTAGATCTAGTGTTTCCTTCATCATCTCATTCCTAGGCAGAATAAGGACTTTCTAGCCAAGTTTTTACAGACTCTGATTACCTCTTCTGATTTTCTTAATTGGTCAGCTTCAGCTGTAGAAAAAGTTTTCTTCCAGTCCACTTTATTTATAACCATCTATGTCCTTGACATCTTGACATCTCTCTTTGGCCAAATTGTGTCTAAAAGCCTAAAATGCACAGAACACTCCCAGGCCCCTAGGGGACTTGTTCATATTCCATCATCCCTGCTGTCAGCATGTATGCTTCCTGCCTGCTTTGGGACAAGGGGAGTCTTCCTGCTTGTACCAGCACATTTCACAGTGGGATCCTGATCCATGGCTGTGTTCCCAGCATTCCTGACAGTCTCTGCTGCGCGGAGACAGGTGTTCTTTTGTGAATGGAAGACACTTAAGTGAGTCTCTTTCCTTGAATGTGTAGATTGCTTTACATGGGTTAAGCAAATGGATCCTCCTCTTAGAATCTGTTCTCAGATTTTGTTGAGTGGTAGACAATTGCAGCTGAATGAACAGATTTGTATGTTGTTCTTGAATGATTTTTCCACTAGACCTTCATTAATGTCATTAAAAGTTTGTAAGTCTCTGTGAAGAGGTGGCCTGTCGCGAAAGAGTGCTCTTGACACAGAGTTGTTTTATACATCAGCTTTAGGGGAATGTTGTGAGGGATGATTTTATCTTGTGCTTGGGCTAAGCAGGCAAACCTGAGAAAGCTGAGGCTGCTGGACCCATCCTGTCCCCTGTCCCAATGTGATGCAGCATAGTCTTTTCTTAACTGCTCAGTTGTAGTGCCATGCCTGGCCCTAAGCACTGGCAACTCCTTCTGGGACGACCAGGCTATCACTTCTACAGTGACAGCTCCTGCTAATTGCCAATAAAGTGTTTTCAGTCTTTAAACTAGAGAACCATGTTGGTAGGCAAGAGAAAACATAAAATATGTCTTCATTCAAATCTTACATATGGAATTACAAAAACTCCTAGCAATGGTCTGAATTACCAGCTTTTTGCTCTTTCTGTAATTTTCATTCCTATCCAGTTGTTTCTGTAATGGAGAATCAAGAGAGGAAAAGGAAATGTCAAAGTACTTAAAGCTCCAAGCCCAGTTATTTACCATGCACAAACAAGGCCGTAACTATTTGAGCTTAATGTTGTATTTCAGACCTTCCAGACAATAGTTATTGCTCAGTAAATTGCCTTCCAGCTTGACTAGCTTGTCTAGTGCCAGTACTTCTAGTGCTTTTTGCATGCTAGGTTTGATAGACATTGAGAGGACAAGTCACTGGTCAGAACATCCTGTTCATCAGCTACTTGCTCTTGTATGCTTCCTGAATTGCCAGAGTCTTGTACCTAAACCTGCACATAGTGGCACTGTATTGTTATTAAATTTCACCACTGCTGCTGCTGTCTTTTCTCACTCCATTTGTTTCTGGTTTGCTTGAATCTCAGGCCATTTTGTTCAGAATTCCTGAACCTGCAGTTCCTGATGGTGGGGTTTGCATGGATGAGGTGACTTACCCCTGGAAGTGTCTGTTCCTGTTGATTCTAGAGAGATCTTTACAATGAGTAGTCTATATAAGTTACAGCTAATATTATAGAAGCTATAATTATATTATATATATAATTATGCACTCTTGTACCTGAAGTGTACATAAAGTGGACCTATGGAAATCAACTCAATATTTTAAGTCATCCTAATATTTTAAGGCAGTGGTTAAGGGTGGTGTTCAAGTATTCAAAGGCTGTTTCTGCAGAAGCCCATTGTTTTTGTAAAGGGATTTTTTCTTTTTCTTGCAGGTTTAAAAAAACCGCCACATCATAGCCAGTTTAAAGAAGTTGGTTGTGGTTTGCCCCTGCTAAAAAAAATTTGCTATAAACTTTGTACACAGTGGTCTTTTATGCAGTAGAGGAGTTGAGGTAGTGAAGAGGTTTGAATTGCAGCAGCAGTGTTCTCTCTGAAGATTGCCAAGACTGCTGCCTGTTGCCTGCCCTCTTTCACTGTTATTGTCTGGTCTGTTTTTGGGGGGTTTTTCCTTGACATGCGTCTGATTGGAAGTTGCTACTGGCAGGGTAGGTGAAGAGAAATTTAGTGCCTGTGTTTACTATTCCTCAAAATAGCTTGCAGTGGGAAGAGTGTACCTTTAATTACTGTGTACAGCCTATGTGTGTGGCCCAGTTCTCTTCAACATCTTCATTAACAACTTGGATGCAGGACTCGCAGAAATACTAAGCAAGTTTGCTGATGACAGTAAACTGGTAGGAGCTTTCAACTCCCTTGAGGACGGAGAGGCTGTGCAGAGAGACCACGAAAAATTAAGGATATGGGCAATCACCAAACACATGAAGTTAACAAGGGCAAGTCACAGATTCTGCACCTGGGATGGGGCAACCCGAGTTGTATGTACAGACTGGGGAATGAGAGGCTGGAGAGCAGCAATGTGGAAAGGGACCTCGGAGGGGACTTCATTGACAGCAAGTTGAATCTGAGTTAGCAGTGCCCTGGCAGCCAGGAGGGTCAACCATGTCTTGGGGGGCATCAGGCAAAGCATCACCATCTGCTCGAGGGAAGGGATTGTCCTGCTCTGCTCTGCCCCGGTAAGGCCTCACCTGGAATATTGTGTGCAGTTTTGGGCACCAGAGTGTAAAAAAAATATTAAGCTATTAGTGTCCAAAGGAGGGGCACAAGGATGGTGAAGGGCCTTGAGGGGAAGCTGTGTGAGGAGCGACTGAGGTCACTTGGCTTGTTCAGCCTGGAGAAGAGGAGACTGAGGGACTCATTGCAGTCTTCAGGATCCTCTGGACAGGTACTAGTTTCTTCACTCTCTTGACAGTGACAGTACTTGAGGAAATAGCATGAGGCTGAGTTGGGGGAGGTTTGCGTTAGGAATCAGGGAAATTCACCCAAATTGTGATTGGGCACTAGAACAGGCTCCCCAGCGAAGTGGTCACAGCACCAAACCTGACAGAGTTCAAGAAGCATTTGGATAATGCTTACAGGCACTTTTTGTGATTTTTGGGGTGTCATGTGTTGGATCTGATCCTGATGGGTCCCTTCCAACTCTGTATATTCTATGACTCTGTGTAGTTTAATGGCTTTGTCACTTAGTACTTCTGCATAGTGCAGCACAGTGCTACTACAGGACACCATCAACTTAACAAGCAAGCAGTTTTTACTTGAGTCTTTTTGTTTGTGGTGCGATTCTTAAACGTTCAGTTCAAGTAAAGAAGAATTCAGTCTTAAACTTCTTCAGAATTTATGTAGCTCTGTAAATTATCCCTCAGAAACCTAAAGGGACTGTTATATTTCGTTATCACTGTCTTGTGATTGTGCCACGTGTCACGCTCCAGGCTTGGCTCACAAGCTTATCAAAGTGGTTTTATGTTAAAAAAAAACAAGGTTCCCAAAGCCTGCATATGGATTTATTAACAGCGACCTTCATTTCTTTTATAACTCAAGGCTGCACACGGGAGAAACACAATGACACTTCTCAGGGGATCAAAATAACATACTTTCACTGGCAAACTTGGGAAATAAGGGAAAATAAGTTCAAAAGAAACATTCAGTCAACATAGAGCATTTCACAAAGCATTGACTTAGCAAATTCCATCCCATCCGTATTTAATTACCCAAATATCAAGAAAAGGAAATTAGTAGAAGAGAAAGAAGTAAAAAAGAATTACAGCTACTTTCCCATATGCAGCTATCAGGAGTCCAGGAAATGGCAGGGCCGCAAACACATGGTGGCTGCATGGTGCTGATTTTATTGTTCTGGACTCCTGTGACCATACCCCCAGGTGGGGTTTGCATAGTGGCCATAGTGGGCTAGGTTAGGGGCTCCAGGGGCTGTGGTGTGGGGTTTCAGGTGTGCCAAAGGCTACTAGCTGTTCTGGGATGGAGGATGGGGCAGTACTCCAGATATGCCAGTGACTGACAGCTGCACCAGTGGCTCTTAAGGAGGTGGGATTATGGAGGGTGCAAAACATAATCCCACTTTGACAGAACCTGATCTACTCCTTCCAAACACACATAGTTGTTTAGAGCCATTACTCATTGGTAGCTTTTTTCAGTCACTCACACTGAGTAGGTTCATAGTATGGACCAAGATGTTAATTTATATTCTTTTTTAAAGGAATAACAACACTTTTGGGGTGAAATACTGTTGAACTTTATGTTAAAACTGTAAATACAGATCTCCCAGGTTATAACTGAGCCATAAAAATACTGAGATGAGGTGAAGGATATCCCCTATGCTTTCACATCTCAGAGCATTCCAGAGAATTTATCAAAATCTTGATTCCTTTTTGAAGGATGTAGAAGAGAGACACACTAGGCAACAAACCCTGATCTAGAACAAGTTTGGTTAATATTTCTGGGGTTTTTGCATTGCCTAGCTAATCTCTATTATTATGTCTATCCTGTGCTCACTGCTGTGGTCTTCACTTTGTTCATCCTCATCACACATTGGATGTTCAATGCTGCAAATGTTACTATCAATCATGGCCAATTTATATTGTCTTTATTTATGAAGACATTTATGTCAGATCAAAAATTCCTCCTTAAGTAACTTGTTGCCTTTCAAGAGAAAGAAAAACTTGAAACCAAAAGGCAAATGGAATGAGCTAGGTGAAGATGGTAACACTTGTGTCCATGGAATATACTGCAGAAATATGTTGAGATGCTACTTCAGACATAGAAGAGCCATCTTTGGACAGAACTGTTTTGTAAAGCTATTTTTGTTTTGTAAAGTTGAAGGGCAGTGTGATGATCCTCTGCCTACCATAATGCAGATACAGACTGGAAGTGAGTTGTTTAAAGTCCAAGATGGAAGTTTAAACAACAGTTAACATTTATCTAGTTTAAAAGTTGTCAGGCTGTCTACACAGGGCCCAATTGTGATTTCATTTATGCTAAGATTATACCAAATCCTAGTCTTATAAAAAAGTGTGGGAATCTGTCACCTAATGTTGAATTTTGAATAAAACAAATGTTCTTACCACATTGTTCAGTATCTTTTAAGGCTTGAAAGAGGTAAAGAAAAGTAAAGCAGACTGTAACATGCCAGTAGAAGTTGGGGCATTGAGGATAACAAAATATTGTAAGAATCCATGTTAAAAGTGTGATTGAAGTATGATGACATGGAATTTTGTTGAGGAAATACAGTGCTGTGTACTGAGTTGTATTTGTTCCTAATTTATTGTGGGATTACGGAGATTGGACTGTGGTCTTTGAATTTTGAAGCCAGTGATTGTGTGTGCACATGTGTATATACATACGTGTAACTGTCTCTAAAGACCACAGTCCAGCAAAGGTTTGTGTTTGTGATTTAACTTTACATTCACATGGATTTGTTTTCTGTGTGTTGTCATTGCATCTCCTACCTATACCTAGAGAAACCTAAATTTTGTTACATTGTTAAAGTAATTTTAAGATTTCTGATTTTAGTAATTAAAAATTTTGAATTAAAAGCAGTTTTTCTGTCCCATAAAAAACCCTATACAGGAGCCGTTTTAAAGCTGCTGTGGGTGTCCTGTCTGGAGTTACACCTGCCTAGCCTTCATTAAGCCTGCCATCAACAGCATCTCCCTAATGACTCTGAGTGTTCCTGCAGAATTTTGCTCATTGCTGAGTTGAAGAGGTGAGTACATTTCTCCTAAATGCAGCATTGCCTTCTGAGATCTTTAGCCCACCGTGTGATGACATTCTAGGTCTGGCTTCAGTGCTTGTGATAGCAGATGAGAAATTCTTCCTTCATATGCAAGAGCAGATTTAAGATAAACTTGTTTGGCAGTTCAGACTTTTTTCCAAGGATTTTTTTTTCTCTAGGCCATTATGCTAGGTCAGCCTTCTGTCTTTTTGCAACACAGGTCTTGCTGCAACCCAATCTAACTCAAATTTGTTTGTTTATTGTGGAATCAGGGCAAGGGTTTCACTTCATGGACAGCATTTCTTCTGTAGAGTATACATAAGGATGAGATGATGGCATGATTGCAGTCTGGATACTAGCAGGAATGTGGAGCAAAGCCCAAACATGAGTGGAAGATACTCCAACTCTCAAAGTGGTACTGTGAGTCTTACAGCACTTTTCCTCTGATACAGGTAATATGATGTAGTCAGACTGACAAAGATAGTAGGTTTTGGAGGATAGTCAGGGTCTTAGAAACCATAAACCAGAATGCAAATATGAAGAACCTGAGGCTGATCTTCACATTTTAAAGAAATCTTCCGTTATAGTTATATGAGCAGCCGTCCAGAGACTCTTTTTTTTAGCTCTTCTTCACTGTCTGAGAAGGATTTTACAACTTACATTGGCTCTTACATATTGCATATGTCCATCAATAGAAATGACCGATTTGTCACATTACCATGTTCTGCCACTCCTTCACTCTATAGTGGAATCCTCTGCTAACAATGTTTTATAAAGTGTTCGTGAGCCTTTTCCGTGAGACATCCAGCTGTGTATTTCTGTGGTCAAAGACACTTGGGAAACAGCACACAAGTTAGCTAGCTGAAGAATATTCATCACTGTCCGAAGAATATTGTGGTGTCTCATTTTGGTCACAGCACAGAGGACTACTGACGGGGCACAGGGATATCTGGTGTTGGCACTGGATAATCTGTGTGAATGCTCTCTCAGTTCCATATCAGTTTTCCAGGCATGATCTCCTGAGATACTAAAAAGGACAAGTAGTGTCACATGAGTTTGAATACTGCTGCATCAAATCTAGGAATTGGTATGCCTACAGGTCTTTGTTTTTTAACACTTCTTCTGAACAGTTGTATCTTACTAAAATGCATCTGCTTTTTTTTAGAGAGAGAATTAAGGACACAGATAGACCTTTTTGAATTGGTGATTAAAAAGTCACCCTGAAGTGACATAGGGCCCTTTCTGATTGTGCATGGGGATGATAATACCTAAATACCTGTATCATAATACTGGTGATATTTTTGGATGAATTCCTAAGTGTAAAGGCTAAATGAAAAGGTTTTATTTTTAAGCTATGCTAATCCCTTGGAGATGTAAATGAGATACATTCTTACAAACCTAGAGGTGATTAGTCATCTGTTGTGGGTTGGAAACAAAGGTTCTGGAAGCTAAAACCGCTTTTTTCCCTTTCCCCCCATTGTCTTTCCCCTCCGTTTTTAGGGACGGGGAGAGGGCTCTTTTTAGGGCTTTTTGGAGGTGTTTTGAAGGTTTTTGGGAGGTGGATGTGGCTATCGGGGCTGTGTTAAACTGTCTCTCCTGTGTGTTTGAGGCGGGTTGCCGTGGCGACGGCAGTAAGTGGGGGTGGGGCCACTCCACCTAGGCGTGGGCCCGCCGGCTCCCATGCGGCTGGGGACGGGATCGGTCTTTGCTGCGGCTGTGTCTCCCGCGCGGCCGTGTCCCCAACATGCGGCTGCTGCCTTCCCTGTTCCTGGGCTGGTTCCCCTCCACGGCTGTGCTCAGGCACGGTGCTGGTGGCAGCGCAGGGGTCAGCGGGGGTGGGGCTGTTCTGTCCCGGTGCCCCTTGCTGGCCCGGGCTGGGCCGGCACTGGACCTCCAGAAGGTGGGGGCTACCCCCGCCCTGTCCCCAGGTTGCGGCGGCGGGGACGGGACTGTCCCGGCTCAGCCAGTCCCCTGCGGGAACGGGGCCAGTCCCCAGCACAGCTGCGTCCCCCGCCCCTCCCCCCCCAGCGCTGCAGGGATGCCTGCAGCTGGTGCAGGTGTGGTCCCTCCCAGGCCGGCGGGAATGGCCGCCGCGGCCCCGTGCCGCTTGCCCGCAGGGGTGCAGTGCCTCCCCCAGCCATTTTTGCAGGTGCGGCTCCATGCAGGCGCTGGGGGTTGTTGGCGCTGCTGGGTGCTGCCAGGCCCCAGCTCGGGGTCGGCGCTCCGCACATGCGCGCGGAACCCCTCGCTATGGGTGGTTCCTGGGCGCTGACCGTCCAATCCGAGGGGGCAACAGTCGCCCAGGAGACGCACACGCCTGCGCAAAATTGGTCCCCTATAAAAGGATGAGAGTGATGGCCATCTTTCTCTTTTGGGACTGGAGCTGCTAGGGAGAACATCTCTGCTCGTCTCAGTGCCGAGTTTTTTCAGCAGCGTGGCGGATCGGCGACTCCAGCAACAGCAGCACGGGCTGAGGACCGCATCTTTCCATCAGCAGTGGTATTTTCTTATCCGGGAAGGGGAGGGTAGGGGCAGGGATCTTTTAATTTTTACAGTGTCTTTCAGTGTCTTTCAGGAGTCTCCGGTAAAGACCCAGCGCTACCCTAACGCTTCACTGCATCTGCCGCTGGCCCTGGAAGAGCTTAATTTGTCTGTCTTTGCATTTTATTGTCGGTTTTCTGTGTGTGTAAAATAAACCTTTTTATTTGGGTTTTTTTTTTTGGGGTGTGTTGCTTCTATTGGATCTCTCTTGTCAGTACCACACCTTCCTAGTGGTAAAACCACGACATCATCTCATCTCCTTTTATAGGAGAAAAATTTATTTTAACATGCTTGTTACCCATTCTGTGCTGCCACAGCCAGGAGGGGATTACAGATCTGAGTCTGTCAGTCTGCAGCAAAAATTTGTCTGTGAAACAGGTATTTGGGGAAGACAGGGGTTTCTTCTGTTCCATGCTGAAGTTATTGATGTTTCAGACCAAAACTCCAAATTGTTATTCCTTTCCTAGGCTTGTGTCAATCTTGTACAGAATTCTGGTGAATCAGAATCACTGTGTTTTCAAATGAGAATTTTCTGCCTCATTTTTATCTTTGATGAGGAGATTATTTTCACAATAATATTGTCACAAATATTGTCACAATATTGAATATTGTCAAAAAAGAGCATTACATTTTTAAATGTGGACTTGGTAGGGTAGAGTCTATGGCTAGGAAGTATTGTAGGTATCAAAAGGTAGGCAAGTGTCCTTGAAAGGCATAGAAATTGTCTGTCACATAGACACATAGAAATCTGTCACAACAAATGTCTTACTGTGTTTCTTAAAAAAAAAAAGAAAAAGCTTTCCTAGAAGATTGTATCAGTGATGAAGTGGATATGTATTCTTTTTTGCTAGTCCAACCCATTGAGATAGAATGTAGTCAAATTAGTAGTGATTTACTGAGTCAGCATCAAGCGTATAACTAGCTCTTTTTGTAGATAGATGCTGGAATATTGTTCAGCTGACTTCTGAGCCTTGAGCAGTGAAGGTTTATCCTAGCTTCAAGTCTGAATATTCGTATTTGATTCTTCTACTAGAAGCCTGGCTGTGAGGAGAGCTCTCCTTCATTATCACAGATTGCTCATGGTTCCTTTATTCCCTTGACTAAAAGGTTAAGCTAGTTAAAAGTGTTAGATATTCCTTAGGACAGAAAGGGAGATATCTGTGTCAAATTGAATAAGCAGTTAATCAACATTCAGCAGTTTGCACTGGTTTGAAATAAAACTGGTATTTTTTTTTGGGTATGGGAAGATAATGCTACTAGAAGTGTGTACAAGCCAGGTCTCTAGAACAGCAAATGACTGGAGCATACCAGTGTTTGTCGAAAGTCTGATATTTAAATAACTGCCATTTGTGTTAAATAGAGAACACTTGTGCATTGTGTAGACAAAAGGTGCAAATGAAAGTGCAAGCTTTGTGTGGTTCAGTTTCATTCATACTAGAATAGGACAGGAACATGTCACAGATCTGTGCACGGCAGCATGAACATCTTTTTCAGACCCTCAGCTAACAGATTCTGTTTCAGTGATAGTTTGAATGACCAGTGCCTGTGTCTATTCAGAAATAAAAGAAAGGCTGCATGTCCTGGTGGTATTTGCATTACATCTCTTCATTGTAGTAAAAGTGGTTTTGCAGTCCCCTGCCTCCTCAGCAAGCATGTCCTCAGCCCTCTGAAGCACAGTTACTGCATGAACTGAGGTGAAGACTGCAGTGGTCACAGAAAACCCAGGAGTATTAAACAGATCAGCAAACTGTACTATTCTCATTGTGATTGACTCTTTCTGCCTTAAAGTAGTGCTTTGCAGAACACACTGCAGCATCTAGTCCTAAGTTTATTGTAGAACTTTAGGGTTTTTTAAGAAAGGATGGTTAACTTTCAGTGATGGCAGATACTTTCCCAATTCAGTTATTAAAAACTCAATTGATAGTATGTAAGGAGTGGTGTCAGGTTGTTTTTTCCCCATCTCCACTGATGTCTATGTATGTTTCCAGAAAGCATGTAGTACTTTGCAACATTAAACTGCATTTGGAATAAATATTGTTTGCTTTTTCATACATCATGTTTGTGGAGAAGAATGCAGGTGCTAGTATAATGTCTTGAAATAGGGTAAGGATAACTTCTCCCTTATGTGGATAAAAGGAGTTCTGACTCATGGAGGAGGACGGATTCTGCACTAGATACAAGGCCATTAATTAGCCAGACAGAGATTACTTTTCTTAGCAAGCTAGTTTTTGCAGTCAGAGCAAAAATTTGGAAAACTGCTAGCCCCTGAAACAACAAGAACAAGTAGTAAGAAATGGCTAAAAATCAGTGGCCGGTATTTCCACAGAGTGAGAAAACTGGATCAGAGTGACTACATCTGGGGGAACAAAGTGTGGATCTTTAGTATTTGGCACATGAAGACCATGCTTTGAATTTAAAAGAGTGAGATTGTGGCTGTGTAGTAGTGTCACGCATACCGCTCTCCTACTTCCCTTTTACCATAGTTCCTCTTCATGTAAAAGACAATTTCTGAGATATTCTGAGATATTCATGGGTCCTCATAGTATGTATCCCATTCTGCAACCCCAATTCCCAGGAGCCAGTAACCTCCTCCTTGGGTGGGGTAGAAAAATGGCCCGCAAGGTGCTGGAGGGTAATAAGCCCACCATGGCTCCAAGAGACCAGGCGGACCCCAGCTACCAGGCAGCGGGGCATGCTCCCACCCCCCAGTTCCCCAGGCTGGGTCTACCGGCCACACCCCCAGATTGCAGTCCAGGTCCTGGTCACTGAAGGTGGCAGGATAACCAGAGGTGCGGCCATTCCCTTCTCCAGGGGGAGCAGACACCGCCCCCTCCACGGAGACGGGATCGTCCCCTCCAGCCGCAGCGGCAGGCACCGCTCACCCGGCCCAGGGAGAGGGTGGGTGTGGTGAATGCCTCCCCTCAGCTGACAGAGAGGCGGCTCTGCCCTGCAGGGACAGGGAAGGGCCATTCCCC
>VYZS01026263.1:58899-84630 GCA_013400695.1 Neodrepanis coruscans
AAATGTGCATTTGAAAGGGGCCTTTCTCTAAAAGCAGAAAGGCTTTGTAAGGTCAAAGCATTCAGAAAAATGGGTGAGCCAGTTTTCTGTACAAACCACAATATCTGAAGACCAAAATTCATGCTAGCTGATAGAGAAGGTGAAACTTGTGGAGGTCTACATGTTTCTGAAAAGGCTAGAAAAGAATCTTCTAACACTCCTTTTGGAGTCTTAGAAAGAAAGCATTCCTTTATTCACGGCACCGGGTGCACAAGAAATCCATTCCAAATTGCACACCCCAAACCTCACAGGTTACATACTTTTTATACTGTAGTTTTTGATACTACATCATTTGTTACACGTACTTTCCAAAGCTGTTCCTCCCCTCACTCCACCCCAGGCACTCCTAGAGTTACGGTCCTCCCATAATTCTGCCCTGTCCCTGCCTTTAACATTCCTCCTGTATTGAGTGTGGGGTTGTGATAGACTCTGTTTTCCTTCCATCTTCCTCTTCTTCACTTAACCTTTCAGTTCCTTGGCATGCTACCAGTTCACTGGTAGAGGCTCCAAGGCCTCTGGACCAGGCTTAACTGCTGCTCCTGGATGTTATGGCTCCTCTTTGGTACAGTTTTATAAAAAACAGGGTCTGTAACCTTGGTCAACATTCCTTTCTTGCAAAGCAGAGGTGAAAACTAGTAAGACTACATAAGCTACAATTTAGACCAAATTACTAGAAAAATCTTTAAGGCATCACACAAGCTGAAGAAGTTGAACTTAGAACAGTTCTCTGCATTCTCTGGCACTAACTCCTATGAATTCTCTGTGTTTAAAGGTGCAGAAGGTCATTTACAACTTCTTAAACAGAGGCACTTGTTAGCAACTATTTGCTCTTCACTAAGGTAGCTGCTTCTGTGAAGCTCATGGGAACTGAATTGCCTTTGAGATCATCACCCCTCTGTCAGACCTAAGTGAAACTAGCCATTGAGTAAAATACAGGAAGAAGTCCAAAGTAAGAGAGGCAGAAGGGCAGACATCCTGTCAGGCTTTCTAAGGAAATTATATCAGTCTTTTAAAGGAAACATGGACAACTGGGATATTGGGAAATGGGTTTACTATTGATTCCTGTTGTTTTGACTGCAATAGACTTTGCATTTTCAGGATATTTCTTCATTGCCTCTTGGAAGACTCAGGTAATTGTCTCAAATCAGCCATTACCATTCCACAGGATGCTTTTTTGCCCCTACAGCAATGTACTGTCTCCCCAGTGCTTTTGTTCATAAAGAAGTACTGCACAAATTGTACCTATCTGTGTATAGTTTTAAACTTTTATAGGCACTAGTGGATTTATCTTGCTTCTAGTTCTCTTTATAGAAACTCTGAAGCAGCAGTCCAACAACTAAGACTCAAAGTCATTCCTTCAGGGTCACTCTTCATGTATCTACTTCCCACTGTGAAGCCCATGGAGATTTTGCTATCACTGAGGGCCACTGCAGAGGCTGCTGTTTAGAAATAAGCTAGTGAATAGAATAAGCTAGTTTGATTGTTAACTGAGGCTGCACTACAAAATTAAAGAGACCAGGAGTCGGAGTGATGCAGACCAGTCAAATGGGATAGCGAACTATAGTCCTGACAGGAACAAGACAAGGGACCGTGTCATGCAAAATTTTCTTTCCCTTTTGTATTCTCTCCCTTACCTCTTCTATTCCCAGATACAGCATTATTCAAGCAGTACAGCTGTGCTGTCTCTGGCTTTGATCTGAGGCCTGCAGAGAGATCTCTCACTGAGGTCTCCTGCCTGAACTTTTCCCTGTTATCATCCTCACAAAGGCACTGAAGAAAAAATGAATAGATTGTTCTTCAGAGCTACTCAAGGGGCACTTTTTTCCCTTCCTTATGTGAATCCCCTGATTCCGAGTATAGCTCTTAACCCAGATAACATCCCATAATTCGTAGACCTCATGGCACTTCTTCAGCTTCAAGGTCTGAACATAGTTTATCTATGTTCAGAAACAGAAATACCTTCCTTCAAGCAGTCATGCAGAACCACTGGCAATTATGGAAATATACAATGCATTGTCTTGGTTAAGTATGTCAGGGAGGAGAGATAATAATTCCCCATGTGTTCTCACTCATGCTGATGTGAAGTGAAAGTTAAAATGCACACTAAAGCATCTGGTATTGGATTAGTCAGTAGCAGGATGGTTTTAGTCAAGTCACCTACCTCAAACATGTTTTGGCAGAGGAAGCTCTGTTATTTACCGTATGTTGCAGTGGAAAATTAAATATACACTGGTTTCCGGTGGCACTTGATTTTTGTGGTCTAAAAACTTTATCCATCTAATTAAAACATATGTTTGTTCTGCTAGATTTTCATCCTGTCTTATGTACCACAGGCCCCCCCAGTGCAAGGGATCCAAATGTTCCTCTCCCATGAGTTTCAGTATCTTTTCTTGTCATAGTTCACAGATAACAGACACCTTATGTCTGTGTAGGGTTTTGCTCTACAGCAAATGCTCACAACTCATAAAAATGAGCATGTGTTCAGGATGACTTTTTTCAATAGAACAAAACGATTGATTAACCATTTCATAGGCTAGAGGACAAAAGCAGATGAGGAGTTGTAACCTCAGGAACCCACTGTGCTACTGTTCACATGGTAAAAAAATAGGCAAGCAAGAGAAGTTACACCAGCTAAACATTGACTATAACAATTTGATGAAGATAATACAAGAGAAGCAAAGGCAACAACGCTGAATGTCTGAAAATTGCAGCATAAGCTGTGTTCTAGCAGCATATGTGAAACAAGTTGTCAGACATCCTTTAAAACTACAGCATGTTCTTTTATGATAGAACATCATACTACTTCCCTGGGTAGGGTAGGCAGTAAATTAAAGGAACATAAGGGCAAGACTTACTCCAAGTGAAGGACACTAAATACAACATAGGCCAGAAACTTTTTAATAACTATTTTGTAGTTCTGGTGGAAATGAACATACATTTTCACTATTTAAAATATTCCTAATAGATCAATCCTTGGAACTGTTTTTGTTTGCAATTATTTTATCACAAATTGGATTACATTTACCTGATCCCAGAGCAAACACCTCTACATTAGCATGCAAAGCTAACTGTCCCAGCAACGAAGTCACATGCCCAGATGTTGTCTCCCAATTTCACAGAAACTCCAGTTTAAATACACTCACTTGATTTCTCTTAGTTGTGATTAGACTGCTTTTTCTGGAGTCAAATAAAAGTATCTTCTCAGACTAACTCTGCCCACAAGAAATGAGAAGTCATGGAAGAAGTGAAGTTTGGGCTAGAAAATGACCTGTCCTATGTGAATTTGACTTTTGTAGTTGATATTTCATTCAAATTAGCTGGATTTTGATTGAGATCCAGACACCAACCTAGGCAAAAGAAGGACATTCACTGTGACTCCTCCTTTTGTTGTTTCTAGCTCTGTGAAGCTTGACATTATCCGCTTCCAGGTTTCTCAAAGACATCAAAACCTTTTTCACTCTGCTGCTGACTCATTGGTTGTCAACACAGAAAAAATCAGCAAGGTTCATGCCTTCAGATACGAGTCTGGATACGTTGCTCCCCGAATAGTGAATTTGTATAGCTCTAGATGCTGAGCTGATGTGTGCTTTCACCCACAACCCTCCTGCAGGTGCACAGACCTTCACCATCCGTTCCTTGGAAGTGGTAGGATACATTCTGTTACTTGGCATTAAACCAGGACACATAATGAACAGGAGAAGGAAATCTGTTGAATTCTCAGTGTAGAAGGAAAACACAGTCCACAGCTCATCATGCATATGATGGGGCTGAGGAAATTTACCCAGTGTGAGGCTAAGTGAGAAGTCTCTCCCTATGTAATTGATGATGAAAGGCAAAGTTCTGTGCAAGCCCAAAGCTGCACTTTGCCTTATCTGGGACTGGTGCAGGTGCCTAGAGAAACCTACATCTTTGTGTAGGCAGCTGTCCTGTATTGCCAAGTGTAGTGTTTTTACTGTACTCTTTATTATCTCTATTACTGCCATTATTTTTTTGCTTTCAGAGATTAAATCAGCCCAGAGGAGGATGCTTTTGTTGCAAGGAAGGCTGGCAGGGATTTTGACTGGGGAGGAGAACAGCTGCTGTAATGCTAAGAGAAGTATATATTTGGAACAAGGACACGATGAGGTGTACTGCCCTCCTTAATGTGCTTGCTTGGCTGTGCCTTTCTCTCTCCTCTGTTAGGGGGTTTATTATTATCTCCTTTTTGTCAGCAGAGATAATTGCACACCTGCTCCAAGAAAATGAGGGTAGGAGATGAGCCACCTTCCATGCACTGAGGACATGGCCTGTTTATGTGCAAGTTCGCCTACCTCCCTTGACGCTTCCCAAGACTAGTGCTTCCCAACACAGTGATCTCAGAGATTGTTGTGCCCACCACATCCTGATGTAGGTTGTGGCAGACCTGGTGGCTAGCAGATTTTAATTTTTTTGCCCCTTACTAGAATATCTGTTCACAAGGCCTACATGTTGAGATCTCTGACCTCACCAGTTATAGACAAACTGGAACAGGTGACAAAGCACTTTTATGCCCATAAATTGTTCCACCTTTGCTCTGTAAGACAGGAGTGGTAGAGCTCACCAAGGCAAGTGAAGCAGTGGGTGCATGTACGTATCATCACCTTTCTGTTGGTATCCAGACTTTGCACAAACTCACCGAAAAATGATTGAGGATACCCTGCTTATGTTCTCTGCTCTTTTCAAGATGCCTGGTGGTGCCTGCAGAGCTGGCCTTGCCACTCTATGTTCAGCTGCCAAGTGATACCACAGGCAGCCAAAAGTGGTGGCAGTTATGCTGCCAGCTGGGGCAAACTGGCAGTGCCTGGCTGGCAGTGCCTTCAGTGTACCTGAAGGAGCATCATGTTGGCTGCTATTTTCTGTAAGCAAAACCCACACTTCTCTCAAAGGTATGATGGGTTGCAAACACACAAATAGCCTCTGAGATACTAATTAAGATGAAAAAAAGATTTAAAAACCCAGGAATATTTTAAATAAAGAACAGAGAACTTGACTAGTTCTCTGTCTAGACTGTTTCTTAGTTTAGCCAAATCTGTGTTTAGCTGAAGCTTCTAGATGGGAGTCCTTACCTGTCCTACTTATGACAGGTAAAAAAAGCCTGAGACCTTCACTCTTCTAGCATTGCCTGCCTCCACTTACTGTGTTATTGCTTGTGACAGCATTATTTTGGATGCTGGCCAGTGTGAGGAAGAGAGAGTGAGTATGGAGGGGCCCAGGGCAGAAAAAACAGGCCTGAAGACAAGAAAGGTTTAGCTTGCTTGTCCTGGCACTTGTCAGGGCAATGCCCTAGCATGTTTTAAATAGGTTTTTAGCAGGACAGGTGATGGTGGTGGGGACAAGTTGTGCAGGAAATCTATTCTTGGAAAAATTGTATATTAACAATTGTGAACCTTAAGGAATTTCTGCTTTTCAGTCAGTTTCTGGTAAGAGCTTTGTTGAAAATTGTTTTGAGGGGAGAGTAACCTGGATTTTAGGGAACAATTTTTTAAAAATTAGCTATGAAATATATGAAATACATATGTTTACTGACACTTTTGACAGGCACAAATGCTGAACTATACAGCATGTTAGCCTGGAATGAGCTAGTATATCCAAAGCCCAACCTTATTTTTCTTGAATAGTCTCGCATGTTGTGAGATTAAGTCAAACTCTTTAGAGCAAGCTTTACCTAGCAGTATCTCATAGCTGCAGAGGATCAGACTACAATCCCTTAGTCATGAAAATGCAGCTACCAAATTAGTAGGAGTTGGTCATTGCCGTAAGAGGCAAATTCTGACCAGGAATATGACTTGGAATCAATGCAGGCAGGCAGTGCATCATGACAGAACTAGGTCTAGATGTTCACAGAGGCTTTGAAAATTCTGGAAGTAGTTTCCCTTTTCCTTCATCCTAGGTAGTAACAAAGAGTATGAAATAAGCAGGGGTGGGAATGTGGCAGTGGGAGCAGTTTTTTTCATTGGTACGAAACAATGCATTAAACCATCCACAGAATCACACAGTGGGTAAAGTTGGAAGGGACCACTGGTGGGGTCATCTAGTTGAGCCTCCCTACAGAAGCAGAGCTCCCTAGAGCATGACTTACAGTTGTGATTCCTTCATTTTACAATACAGTTAAACTGGGCTGCAGAGAGACAGGAAGCAAACCAGTCTATTAAGTGTCTTTTAGACATAAATTGTAACTGATAATTTTTCTGTCAGTTTTCCTCATTGTCTTCCACTCCTGCCATGCTCTCTGCAATACAGCATGGAATGCAAGGTCCAATGAAGTGGCATGTTTTTTGTAGCAAGACACTATTCGCAAACATACACTTCCACCCACATCCCCCCCTGCCTCAGACAGCCAGCCCAAGCCAGATCTCCTCAGACCCTACTACCCTACCCTGCAGCCCCACTGCAGGCTATTCTCCAATACAGCAGAACCAGCATCTGCAGCTTCACACATTTATAGCAACATAGTGGAAAATTGTAGTGAAGGGCTGGTATTTACATGTCAGTGATGGTGGACAGGCAAAAAGTGTTTGCAATTAACACAAAGTTTTGTAGAACACCTCTTGTTCATTCAAAGAACCTTTTTAAAGTGTTGCTCAGACATCAAATTTGGTGTGCTTTAAATTTACAGGATGCTGATAATTTCTCTGCCTATGAGCCTCATATTTAGCTTGCAAGAAGTGGTTTTGTTTGGTCTGTGTTTGATGCCTCAGAAGTAATAATGTGCAACTAATTGCTAGTACCTCATTACCTGGCTGATAAAAACCCCATTTGTCCACAAAAAATTTTGTTGTTCAAAATTATGAGAAAATTTGCATAAATTTTAATAAGTTTTAATATACAGATCACTTCTTTTCTTGTCAATAAACACTCCTTGTAAATGAGTGTAAATTACTTGTAAATGAAAAAATTAACAGTGAATGTTTTTTCAGGCACTACAGGTAAGGCAGTGAAGTACTTGCTTGATGATGGGGAAACATGTGGCAAGGAAACTTGCCTTCATTCCCTCAGGCAGGATTGTGGCGAGTATTTAACATGATTTTCTTTTTTTCCACACTTACACCAGTCATATACCATCAAGACCTGCTGTGGTACTGAAGGATTTAATATCCTCTACATTCTTTCAAAAGTTGCTGAAGTTGAGGAAGGGGTCAAATGTTAGCAAGCAGTGGGTAAGGCAGTACACACTCATAAAGCAGAAACCGTGAACATCTCTGTTTTTACATGTATGTAAACATGTACATGTATGAACATTTTACGTGTTCACTTCTCAGATAAAGCCTGTCGTTTTTTCAAACTCTCTGTCTCCAACCTACATTTCAAAGGATCTCACATATGCCTCTGTGACTTGGAGCATACATCAACTTTGGTTTTTGTAAGATGTGCTTTACCTTGTTTTTCCCATTTGGCAGGCATGAATGTCTCAGCAAAATCACCATTCTCAGCTTCTAGTCTACTTGCAAATTTCTTTTGTTGTTTCCAATCTAAAACTTTAAAGTTCTAGAATTGTTAAAAGATGAATGAAAAACCTCTGTCCTGAGGTCACATGTTTAGGCTTGGCACAATGCCTCACAAAAATGCCTTAATTCACTGTGGAGGATGACTTCCTGAGGCTACTGTGGGAGAACTATCAAGTAATAATGTTCACTTGCCATCTTTTATAACTTGTAAAAATGGAAACTTTGGCTGATTATGGGACATTTTTAGCATTTCTGCCTTTCTTTTGCTTTCATTTATTGAAGATCATTCTTCTGTACAAAAATATCATTCATCCAAGGACAGACTAAAAAAAAAGCCTAGCTGGCAAACACAACAGACTGTGAAGCCTGAAAATTGTACAAGGTGTCAAACTGAAGAATGGCATTCAAAACAACTTTTGCTCAAATGTGTCAGTAAAGAAATGTAAGAGAACTTGGCTCCAAACAGAACCACAGGGCTCCAGACACATACAGCTCCAGGAAGTTTAGATTCACATTGGTCTGTTGATAAAAAATCCTCATCTAACTGTTTTAACTTTCTGAAACACAGATGTTTTCCTTACTCTGTGTATACACAGAAGGTAGCCCCACAAAAGCAAGAGGCAATTAGCACTGCTTGACAATAACAAGCAGCACTGTAGGTCATCATTCAAACCAGAGCACGTAGTTAAAATACTATTTTCAGAAAATCCAAAACAATTAAGACAAAAGACAGTGAGCAAAATGACAAACTCTTCAATCTTTTTATGAGTATTTATTGTTGTTATTGACACTCAGACAACTCAATACATAAGTGATTTATATGAAGAGCTCTGTATTGTTATCATAATGTGAGAAAGTGTACACGACGCAGTAAAACATTCTGTAGATACAGTGAAGTAGGATGTTTGATAGAAGGGATCATTTCCAAGAGCCTATGTACAAATAAAAGTAACTTTCATACTATATACAAACATATATTCACAGCAAATACACTGATTCAGAGATAAAAGAGTTTCATCTAGTGAATAATGATCCATACACATGTGAAAAACTGGAATTTTTAGGGGGTTGCCTGGACCTGCACAATAAAAAACACATGGCAATGTATTTTTTCTGCTAAAGTTTGAAATGAGTAGAGATGGGGGACTTCAGATTTTTCTTACAATAAGTTGAAAATGAGAGATTATGGAGCATGAAAACTACAAAGTGAAATAAAGAAGCTAAAAAAGCTTTATTACAAAAATAGCATCCGATTGTCAGTTATAACACACTACTATTTTCACATGACAATACAGTGTCCTGATCTTGCCATCTTAAGTGACAGAAAAGTGACTTGCATAAGTCAACTCCCCAGAGTCAGGATTGCAAAATTAAAACTGCAACAGAGATCTTGATAATGGAAGTGAACACAAACCCAAGTGAAATCCTTTGGCATTGTGTAATTTTCATGGAGGATTAAATGAATTGATTTCTATTGAAAACTTTCTGAAACAGTGATAGAAGTAACCCATCTCTTATTAACTTACTAAAACATAAGGAGCTTCCTTTACTATGATGTCAGTGGGAGTAGCAGCATGACTTAATTGATCCATTGTGCCTGACTCTGCGTATTGTATTCCATCTGGTGTGAACAAGGATGGCAGGACTGAGTCTCTGTTGCAAAGGTAGTGTGCAGCATTTTGTACAGCCCCACAGGAAAACTCAAGAGTATAAGGAACAAACTCCCCCCACCTTACTTACAGCATCACTAAGGCAAAACCAGATCCTGCTTTACTGTACATTTGTCAGTATTTTACATTTTATCTTAAACAGAGACATGAAATTGATTCTTTACTTTAAAATTAATGATCCCCTTATTTAGAAACCCCATACTAGTCTTCTGGGTTTTTTATGGCTTCTTTTTGCTTTAAGACAACTATGTGACATAAAATAAAAATTAAAAAATTAGTAAAGTGCAAGATCTTTAAAAATGTGTAAAAATTTAATTGTTGGGGTTGGTTTTGTCTTTGATAAATAGTGAATTTACAATAAATCTACATGAATGTACAGTTAATTTACCAGTCTTGAATTACTCAGTCTCATCCTGGGCTACTTCATATATGGCTCATGTAGGAACAATGTGGCAAACTGTGTATCTGCTCTACTCATGTTCCAAGTGACTACCTGGCTTCTAGGCTGGGGCTGACCTGCACCTGGCTGGCTGGAGCATGGGCTCAGCACCATGCTAATGTGATTACATGGCTTCTGGAGAAGACATGGCTTGCATCTGGTCAGGCAGGAGCACGGGGATGCACAAACTAGCTGCACCCATCCAGGCAGATGAGTCCTGAGATGCCATATACTGACCTCTACCAACACACAGCAGATCTACAGGATGACTTCTCTGAACTATGGAACTGTGATTCACAAAGGACTTTCATATCTGATGGGTACACTGAACTGTATAACTTCAATCTGGAAGTTACTCTGTCCAGTCCCAATGAAAATACTAATATTCCTGTAACTGATGGCAACAAACCCAAGAAGGGTAATTTTAACATCAACCAGAAATGAAATCCATAGCTGTTGGAGGACTGAAGCAGGATTCCTCTCCATACTGTTGAGTGCAAATTATCCCATCCGCTAATCTCAAAATTATTTCTGCAATTATTTGCCCAGGTGCAAACTCTTCAATTTAACTTTCCAGGAATAGCAGGAAAAAAAGAATCATCTGCTCAAGCCATGCCTCTTTCTCAATTAGTTGTGTCATTGTTATTTACAAGGGGTAAAATTGTGTCCAAGAATACAAGTGAATGCAATTTTTCTCTTTGTACATAGCTCCCAGGACAATTAGGTTTGTTATGACACTACATTTATGAAATATGGGATCCTAAGATAAAAGTCTCTGTCTTGTCCAGGTTAATGGCAGAAATCTTCTGTATTTCATTGGGCCAGTTGTTGGAGAAGGGATTATTTCTTTGTTATAGAACCATTATACCATACCATAAGATGCTATTTTAAGGAAATACTGCTAAAAGAAGAAAAATTAAAAAACATTGTGTATCCCCTTTTTTGTAAAATACATAATGAAGTAAAAGACAATCAGAGAAATAATCCCTTAAAAGCCACCCAAACATTAGTAGTATTTCTAAGCGTCTATTTTTTCACAGTACTCAGATTAAATGCATGTTTAATTTACCGCTTTGTGGACCTTCATATCCACACACAACAGTACCATGAGTGACAGTTACCATAAATTATTTCAAAGTAGTATATGTGGAAATTGCATGGTAGGTTAATTGCCATTACAAACACCAAATGACACCTAGAGAAGATTCTTTGTAACTTACTGTGCTTTACGCTTCATGAAGTTTATGCAGTCAGCCACATTAACTCAATAGATAAGCAGAGGCATACAGACAGAGCCTGTCTGCACTACAAGAAAGCACTAGCTTTCAGTAAAAAAGTTAAAATACATAGAGCTTTGCTGAAATAGTTTTCCATGTCCCCACGTCCCCATGATTGAGGAGACCATCCTCATACCACATGTTTTACCACACTTTTATAGCATTTATTCTACACATGTGACCAAGGTGGCTTCTGCAGGGGGAAGGCAGGTGTCTTTTGGTTTTGTGGGGTTTTGTGAGGTTTTTTGTTCTTTTTTTTTTGGCTGGGCTTTGTGTATGTGTGTGTGTATATGTGAGTATTTTTCTGCTCTGCACTGGGATGGCCTCNAATAGTTTTCCATGTCCCCACGTCCCCATGATTGAGGAGACCATCCTCATACCACATGTTTTACCACACTTTTATAGCATTTATTCTACACATGTGACCAAGGTGGCTTCTGCAGGGGGAAGGCAGGTGTCTTTTGGTTTTGTGGGGTTTTGTGAGGTTTTTTGTTCTTTTTTTTTTGGCTGGGCTTTGTGTATGTGTGTGTGTATATGTGTAAAACAGTAAATAGTTGTAGACTCCAATGTTATTTTGTACTGATGGGGTCCATTCTCATATGTAATTCCAGTGAAGTTAGTGCAGAAAACCTTTATTAAAGGTTAGTATGTAATCAGAAATCCCTTCCAAAAATCATGTCCAGCATTGGTTCTGTTCAGATATGATGGTGCCTCAAGACAATTGGTTATTTAATCAGAAGTTGTATTCTTATCTTACTTACTGTGTTGCCAAGCTGGTGTCCTGAAAATACTAAGCTAGAACAATATGGTTATCAAAACACCAATTTTTCTTTATTCATTTGTGCTTAAAAAGGATAATGCAGACAGCAGCATCAATTGAATAAGTGAGCACAGGCATACAGGCAGTTGGAGGAGGCTTCAACACCAACAGACTCACTGTAGAATTTAGCCAGTGTGCAAATCCCTAGTGAAGTCCTGTAGAAGACTGATCAAAGAAAATGGAAACTGAATTTTGACTTCTATGTGTGCAATGTTGAGAAACATTCACAATCCTGCACTGAAATAATTATGAAAAATGAGAAACACTTTATGCTGGGAAATTTGCTGTCATTATAAAATAAGACTGTCATAACAGGTGGTCTGCATTTCTGGCAGCACTGAGCCTGGACAGCTCATGGACATCTAGTCACTGGGTTGCAACAGCTCTTGGCTGTTCTCTCAGAATTCCAGCTAAAGATTGAACTCTTCCTGCACAGGATAAGGGACTAAGCTTCTCTCTCCATCTCATTCCTCTCTTTTCTCTACCCGGCATCACAACTATTGTTTTGTAATCAAAGGGCACATCAGCGTGCAAGTACCTTTAAACAGTTTACCTCAGCAGTAGAAAGCTTTCTTAGTAAATAAAACCATCTTTCATAGCCAGTCACCACAGAAAGAACCACACAAGTGAAATCTGTGCTATTACCTCTGGAGCTGAGATGCAACTTGCTGCACAGTTATTCACCATTTGAAAAATGATCTGCCCAACAAATGCAAGGCAGTGGGAGCAAGGAGGTGTCTTATTTTGGAGGGAAAAAAGCTAATACCTTCCAAGACAAATACATTGATAGAGATGCAGGCATAGGAAAGAAGTGAGATACATTTTAAGACAGCATAAAATGCCATTATAGCATACCTGTCCTTAACCCAACACATAAAACTCTTTAAGTTTTTGATGCCAGTTGTGTACTGAAACATTCCCAGTGTGTAGAGATTTCAATCAGTTACTCTCTTCTCCCTACCTACCCTCTCTGGGGTAGCAGTATCTGCTGCTGCTGTCCCTACTTTCCAGAGTACACAGGAGTGCTCTTACAGCTCTGAAGGGAAAAAAAAATGTACTGAACTGAGATCAGACTCTGGTGTGTTTTTTTGATTTGAAATGTCAGATCAGTGCATCTGAGCATCTTAGCATTTTGTAAGCATCCATATACACAGCCCTCTCATGATCCTGCACATAGTCCTTTAGACCACTCTGTCTTATTCTGCTCACTTGTGAAAGGGTCAACTGTTTTGAGCACTGTCATCAGAAATAAAATCATTTGATGACTCCCCTGGAACAGATTATACGGTGGAGTCAGCTCTGTATTTTGGGACACATTTCATCCGAGCTCAATTTAGGTTATTGATTTGCTTAGGCAGGGTTGCTGTTCCTATCAGTAAAGGGCACTGCTGATATGTATATACACCTATCTTTCCATCATACACACGCACAGGAACAAATGTTAGAGGTGGGTAGCACTATCATTAAGAGAGATAAGGATTCTCGAACAATGAAGGATTGTAAATACACTGACAAGTGTTTGCTCACAATGAGAGAAGCTCACTCTAGAAAGCACTAAAAAGCAAGAGCTATTGCAAATGCATGATTAAGATCAAATACTGATTCTGCACGTAGCTAGGACATAATACCTTAGGACAAGATATGAGTAGCAGATATAATAACTTCTAGTTTCCTTCATTTTGATCATTATCTTTTTTCTTCATGATATCACATAATATTAATATTCCTAATAAGAATGTTGTACTTTTTTCTCTACCATTGTTTTATGTCAAGAAAACTGTATACTGTTACATACAAATACATATAACAGGAAGACAGTAAAGGACAAAGGGGATGAGTGAGAAACAAACAGCATGGAGCAGAGAAAAACAGACAAGACAAAATGTGCTGAGCCTTCTGTTACACAGCTGTGAGCATGGCATTACCATTGTGAGCACAGTATGCATATAAAACAATGCTGAAACAGGTCACAGAAATGCACTGAAACTTCATGAATTCTAGCTGCACAAAAGTCTTGAACAAACAAATTACCATAATCTTAAATAATTTTATAACACTCATTCCAGTCCTTCCACTTTTACATCCACTTTCCACATCCAGACAACAGGGGAGATGAACATTAGTTGTTTTCTCCCTTTTATATTTTTTAATTTTTATTTTTTATATTTTTTTGTTTGGTCTCAGTATTTCAGTAAAAGCATGTTGCATTTTCACTCCTTCCTGGGCTTCTTCAGACATTTACAATTCCAGCAATACTGAAGAATTTTTATGTAAGCTTCCTGCAGCTCCACTATATTTGTGTTTCTCCTACCTAGTTTTAAGATTTATAACAGCAAATATGAGCTCCCCTAGCTCAGCTGGGGATCTCTTCCAGAAATATCTATATGTCGCTGTGAAGGTCCTTACACTCCAAGTAATAATGAAAGCCTGTAAAAACATATATTCACTTAGCAATTAGGCCACTTTTTCTATTTCTATTTTCTGTATAAAATACTATGCATAAGCAAGTCAGCCTTTTTATTCTGGCATGAAAAGGCAAACTGATAATCATAACAGCATCCGAAAGCCATTGGTACTGTTAATATTGCTGCATTAGAAAAAATGGTGTGTTCGCATAGCTGTATGATATCACTGCATGCTAATGTGTTGCTATTATAGAAGAAAGAGTATCCCCATTCTGGTCTTTGCGTGACAATGCAATGAAAATCTGCACCAGTTACACAATGATCAGGCATCAAGGCTCCTTCAGTGCCAGAGACAGAGCTTCTGAAACCTGAAGAGTTTTGCAAGATCTTAAAAAACCCACCATTAACATCCTGTTGATTGTCCTTACAAAGCTGTGATGCAGATGATCAAAACACTGATGAATTCCCTGGCTTTGCTGAAATTGTATCATATAAATCCACTTATATGAAGAGGCATACAAGCACTTCCCTGTCTGTGACTCATGTGCTTTTGTATGCTTTTCACTCACGAGTTTCAGCAGATCATCAGAAAAATCCTCTACCAGGGTATGTGGTGTGTCATGCCTCCACAAAGTTAATATTAGCATTCCCCTTGAAAGAGGAAAGGTTTAAGAACTGAGCACACTGTGTGTCTGTGTTTACTACTCCAAAGGAGGAGAAGTCTATGGATATGTATCATACACAACAACTTTCACTGTTTCCACGCATGTGTAGTATGTCCAGTACTGGCAGTGAGGATGTTCTGCAGCAAAGAAAAACCTCAGTGTAGCTGGACTCAGCCCTTCATGTGTAACTGCACCATCCAGCAGTAGTTATTCTTCAGCTCCGAGATCCACCTTTTGCATTGTTTTCTTTCTTTCACTCTTTTAAAATTGAGGAAGAGGAAATTTACAGATCTGTGGGTTATTCTCATTGAACTTTTTTTGTGTCTTGTTTTGATATATATATATTTTTTTTGTTAATAAATATCTATGTTTTGGGGCTTTTTTGTTGAGCACTTTCCACTAGATGGAGACAGGACACTGGATCACTTTGTCCTCCAGGAGAACACTGACGATCAGGAAAACAAAATAAAGCCCAAACATGAGGAAACCCAGGATTTTATTCATCCTCCACTTGCAGGAAGCAATGGAGAGGATGACAAAGAGCAGCATGATGAAGAGGAGGACAATCGCACAGAACAGACCATTGCTGCTGACTGTCACTGGGGAAAAACTGTTAATCACAGCATACAGGAGCCATGGAAGAGGAAGGCTGTTAAGAAACAGAAAAATTAATTTAAAACATTGTAGAATTCCAGAAAGAGGCACTGGAAAGTTTCTGGAGACAATTCAAAATATAACCAGAGGTTTCCTGCATAAAGTGAGGCAGGAGGAGTTTCATCTCTTCTGATAAGGACATAAATCTAAATTGTCAGCTTGCTCATGGTTCTAGGGAAGAACACATGGGACCTTGGCTCCCCACTCTTTCACCAGTTACACTGGTGAATTTTATTTCCCTTGACTGACACTACACCTGGCAGTTTGTCTGTGAGCAAGAGGACCTCTTTCATTTGTTTCTTGATTTCACACCATTTCCAGGATAAACCATTCACACTCTCACGCATGACAGGAGGGTGGGTTACATAGAAACATGTCCTTGCATGAAGAAACAACACTCTGCAAAGCACTGCCCACAAAATTTGGCCCTTAAATGCCTTGATCCACATTTATTGTATAAATCTATGTTAAAATGTGAACTTCAACTGAACTTCAGCTTAGTTTCTTTTTCTGTGTTAGCTCTCTCATCTGTGACACTACAAAAAAGAGCCAATATCCCCCTGTAAGATGTTAAGCTGAAATAAATATTCAAGACACTGATTCAAACTTAACAGGCTTAGAAAGCATGAAGTGAGTTCTAAGAAGCTCACAACATTAAAACTTTGAATAAGCAGCTCAAGAGAGAATAAGTTATTACAGCCGCAGTACTAATTACACCAGTCAACAGCCCAACCGTGCCATTTCTGTTGTAAATATACCAAGTTTATTAGACTGGTGTAGGACAAAACCATTTCCATTGGCAGGAAGACTAAACATTTTTTAAGAAGTAAGAAAGCATTGCAAAAGAGAAAAGTTTGTCATGCACCCATTTTACTCCAAGTTCAGAATCCCTTTTTGCACCTTTTGCAGTTGCTGGCATATTTTCAACAGCAAAAACCATAATCTCTTCTATGACAGGGCTAGAACTATGACTAGACCTGTTCTGTTTGTGTGATAACAAGAAACAACCAAAGAGAGAGAAACTGAGAGTATGGGCATGACTCTAAGTGTCTCTATCCTCTAATGTTAAAGATGGGAATGTGGGAATAATGACAGAGTTTATCAGTGTACTTCCTACACGTTCTTGAAACACTGAGGCATAGATTACATTATTTCTGGGCCTGATCTACCTTGGTCTCAAGATATCAAAAAAGAATTTGAATTCCAACCTCATGCCACACTTCATCATATTAGTGAAGCAGTAAAGTATAAATAGTAAATTTCTGCACAATCTCATGTAGCTTCACTTCATCAAGAGCTATATAAGGGGGCCTTTCTGTTAACAGACAATTGGTAATTTGAGACTTGCCAGGTATATCAAAAAATAAATCACATGTCAACAGCAGCCTAAACGAGCTACACAATTAAATGACATTCTATTATTACAGCAAACATGTTGAGTACTGCAGAGGCAATGAATTGTTCCTGATCATCATTCATTAAGAAAGCTCTAGTATGAGCACAGTGAGTGGTAACAAGCAAAGAGCAAAGAGCAACCTGACAAAAGCATAAAAAGCTTTGAAATTCATTCTCAGAAAAATGCTCTTATGCACTTTTTAAAATGCAATTCACTTGCCTAGGTGTGTCTGGAATACATCAAAGCAAGAATTAGGGAACAAATTAATAGTAATTCTGCTATGCAGATTTCTATAAACTTCAGAGCACTTGCCATGATATCATTTCACAATATATTTGCACCACTCTTCTTTTTAAGGATCGCTGCTTGTGAGCAACATCATGCCAATGTGCTGAGAACAAAAGATTTGTTTAAAATAGCACAATTTTCTTGCTGTAGGACTTACCCCACTGTGATGTCAAATATGTTGCTTCCAACAGAACTGGATACAGCCATATCCCCCAGACCTTTGCGTGCTACAATAACACTGGTAATAAGGTCAGGAATAGATGTGCCAGCAGCTAGAATAGTCAATCCCATGATTTCTTCGCTAATGCCAATGGTCTCTCCAACCTAAAAGGGTTTAAGCAAAAAGAGAGGAAAGTGTCTCACAGTGTTTTCTGCTGTAAACCTGTTTAACCAGGAATATTATCCTGGACTTGCCCGCTGTCTTGAAGAGTAACAGGCAAAATTGAAGAAATACTCATTTTCACAGATCACATATATCAATAATAAGGTAAGACTGTGAAATAGAAGTATGAGGTATTGAAAGATGGTTGCTGATGTGTCTGATGTTAGGAGAATGATCAAATCCTGTGGACAGGACAATCATAGCTCTCTGAACTACCTTCCATTTAGTGAGTATTGATTTACTTCATCCATGGTTGCAGCTCCTAAAATAAAGCATTACTCAGCATGAGATAGATGATGGATCCAGATTCTAAATGATTTCTCATGGTGCAAAACGTAATGCATGGCTTTTGTCTTATACCAGCATCAGCTGCTTACCTGGTGTGCCCACCAGACCATTAAGTAAGAAAAGAAGGCGATCCAGCTGATAGAGCCAAAAAATGTGATAGGAAAAAGTTTTCTTGATGTCTGAAACAGAAACAAAGAGAAACAGTGAAAATATATGGAAGGCTGACACACTGTACCCTTATTTTCTTCTTAAAATGAGAATGGTTTCTCATTTTCTCTGATGACCCCTTCTGAGCAACGATGCTTGTCATCATCAGATGACCAAGATGCATGTCAAGAAAAGTAAGAAACTGAATCCCTACATTAGTATATACTTACCTATGCCTCATTCTCACAATTGCTTCAGTCATAAATAAGGCCTCTTAGCAACTTGAATGAAAAATCGCAAGTTTTAGGTTGTCATTTGTATCATAATTTGTTGTGATGCAGTGTGCATATGTGTTTAGTTGAACAGTGGTTTGACTTCTAATTTAATTAATAGTTTCATGCTTATTCAGAGTGAATGTTTTCAAATTGATAAAATCGGTGTCCATACCTTTCCTTCATACATTAAAAACTTTGTGTAACACCTCTCACAGTCAGTGTAACAAAGACTGCCATATGGCAGAGCTATAAATATATATATCTAAAATTTATTATGGCCTTTTCTTGTGAAAACTACTCACTTTCTCTATTACAACAGAAGATACACTAAAAACATACTTCCGTGCTTTGTTTTGTAGAGAAATTTGTTACAAAAACATGCAAAACACAGTGAGGTACTGTTGTGGGTTGAAAACAAAGGTTTTGGGAGCTAAACCGTTTTTTTTCCCTTCCCCCCATTGTCTTTCCCCTCCCTTTTAGGGGCGGGGAAAGGACTCTTTTTAGGGCTTTTTGGAGGTTTTTTGAAGGTTTTTGGGATGGTGGGGGATGGATCGGGGCTGTGTTAAACTGTCTTTCCTGTGTGTTTGAGGCGGGTTGCCATGGTGATGGTAATGGGTGCCAGCTCAGGACCGCCCCATCATGGCATGGGCCCCCAGCCTGCATGGCTAGGGACAGGGTCGGTCCCTGCCGGAGCCGTGGCTCCCGCGCGGCCGGGGATGGTGGACCAGCCCCGCAGCCATCAGCACTGGCCTGGAGGGGGTTGCCTTGTGCTGTGGGGTCACCTGCGGCTGCGGCAGGCTGTGGTGGGCTGTGGCGGTGGCAGCCCGGTGCCAGCTTGTACTGGTACGGGTGTGGCCCCTCCTGGACCGGCAAGGATGGCTGCCGCAGCCCCGTGCGGCTTGCCCACAGGCACGGTGCCTCCCCCAGCCATTTTAGCAGACATGGCTCCGTGGCCACGGGCGCTGGGGGCTGCTGGTGTTGCCAGGGCACCGCCAGGCCCCAGCCCGCCCCGGCTCAGCGCTCCGCGCAAGCGCAGTGGGTCTCCCGTGCACATGGAATAGAATAGAGCTGTTGGTGGTCCTCTCACAGTGGAGGAGCTGCCGCGGCAAATGGCCGGGGTTGGCACAAGTCAGGGTGGCCTGGTGGCAGTGCTGGGACCCCCTGGGATGCTGGGCAGGGCCATGGGGGACCCGCATGCCCCGGCCCGGGGTCAGCCATGCGGTGCCGTGCCTCCATTTTTGCTTGTGACGGGGCCTCCCGCTGGAGGTGGTTCCTGGGCGCTGACCGTCCAGTCCGAGGGGCAATTCACGCCCGGGAGACGCTCGCTCCTGCGCGAGATTGGTCCCCTATAAAAGAGCAAGCGAAGCAGCCATATTTCTCTTTTCTGGATGGGAGTTGGTTGGGAGAACAGCTCTGCTCGCCTCGCACCGAGTTTTGCAGCGGCACGGGCGGATCAGCAACTCCAGTGACAGCGGCACGGGCTGAGGACCACATCGTTCCATCAGCAGTGGTATTCCTTCCTGGGGAAAAGGAGGGTGGGCGGTTGCGGTCTTTTAATTGTCCCGGTGTCTTTTCAGGAGCCTCTGGCAAAGACCCAGCGCTACCCTAGCATTTTCTCGTATCAGCCGCTGGACCCGGAAGAGCTTAATTTGTCTGTCTTTGCATTTTATTGTCGGTTTTCTGTGTGTGTAAAATCAACCTTGTTATTTGGTTTTTTTGTGTGTTTTGCTTCTATTGTCTCTCTCTTGTCAGTACCACGCCTCCTAGTGGTAAAACTATGACAGGTACTCACTGTGCAACCCTGTGCAACATCAAAGTAACCGAATTTTTATTTTCACTGTCTCCCCTACTAACATCAAATTTTGAATAGATAGTGTTTTTGCAACCAAGGAATGGGTTGTATTTAGATAAATGATTTATTTTGGTTTTGCATCTTCCATATTTCCTTTTGACTAATTTGATCTATGTAGCGAAAACAGATTGAGTTAAATCCTAAAGAAAGGAAACATGGCTGCACTACTGCATCAGGCAATTATTATCTAAATCAAAGCAGTATTTAAAATTAAGTTTGTACTGTGAATGAATTCTACCAGTCTTAAATGAAACCACTATGGTTATGAACTTCTTGAACACAGATTCTTACCCCAGATGATTTCTGATATATGGCTAGCAGAGTCCTACAAGTTCTCATGAATAACCAGTAGCACTGCCTGTGGAAAAAGTTATACCACTCTGAATACCTGTTCCAGCTGCTGCTCAGTCCTGCAGTACTCCTTTAGGTCCTTGCTAAATCCACTTCCACTCCAGAATTTTTGTGCCCACCTTCACTGCAGGTCATGCCTCTGCTGCACCAGGACACTCATTAGCCTGTGGATCATTCCTACGTATTGTGCAAGTAGACAGGATTGCAGGGCTTTCCCTGAGTGTGACTTTTCGAAAGAAAATAGTATTTGAATTTTGCCAATTTAGCTTGTTTTTTTTTCAGGGAGTTTACAGAACTGTACAGCCATTTTTTCTTGTGTTACAGACACGAGAGGTATTTATATGGAACAGCCTCACAATTAGGAACTGATCACCATGGAACAACAGGGTGGCTGTAGACTAAGAGATGATCAGTGAGTTGGGCTGGCCATTAGAGCTGGTCAAGTGGGAATGTCACTGTCTTTTGTCAGTTGAACCAGAAAACAGCCAGGCTGGTCTGCAGCTCAGTTAGCCTGTGTAGACTCCACTGACATGACTGGAATGAAATCAGGCTATCACTGATGGGAAAAAGGTAAAGTCAGCAATGGCAATTGTGCACACTCATCTACAGGATGGGACAAATAGAAGGTCCATATTTTCTCCAGCAGCAGGTACCTAACTGGCCTTCCAGTACCTGTAAGGAGACTTCAAGAAAGATGGAGACTATTTGCAAGGGCATGTAGTGACAGGACAAGGTAGAATGGCCCCAAACTGAAAGAGAGGTTTAGATCAGATATTTTGAAGAAATTCTTTACTGTAACAGTGGTGAGGCACTAGAACAGGTTATCCAGAGAAGTTGTGAATGTCCCATCCCTGGAAGTGTTCAAGACCGGGATGGATGGAGCTCTGAGCAATGTGGCCCAGTGGAAGGTGTCCCTGCCTATAGCAGGGGGGTGGGAACTAGACAATCTTTAGGGGGCCTATTAGGGTCGACGACTGGCCTGGAGACTGTGAGGATGAAGTAGATATTGACCTTCACAAGATTGTTGTGTATCCCTGAAGCTACTGGAAAGTCCCGAGCTGTTAGAAGATCACGAGAAAGAAGAACACACTGAAGCAGCAGCTATGAAGATGATATAATGGACATTCATTAAGATTAATAACAACAACTTGCTCGGCCAATGTGTGTGTAACACATTTGCTTAAGATTGATATATTAAGCAGCGCTTGTATACAATAAAGAGAGCTTTTTTGCATTATAAAGATATATGTCATGCGTCCGTCTCAACAGTGACAAGTGGTGACCCTGAGACATGATATACTGGGACATAAAACATCTTTGACTGCAGGACAAAGTGCGGTGAAGACGGAGGCCAGTGTAGCTTGAGAGCTGTGAGGAAGCTGCAAAATTAATCCACATCATTAAGATACCTGACACCCGTGAAAAGGTGAGCCACTGGCAACGGGATAATGGGGAATAACCTCTCAAAAGAGGAGGCAGCTGTCCTTTGTATGTGGGCAGCAATATTGAAAAGGGCAAAAAGTGACAGGTAATAATCTTCAAGCAGTGACAAGGTCTTGAGGCAAACTCTGCTATAGCATTCATGGTATCTGTTTGGGAAGGCCTTGGGGACAAACTGTTTAAAGCTGCATGTCTAAAGACCAATTTAAAGACTGGACAAGATAAAGTAAAAAGCAAGGCAGATCCTGTTTCAATAACTTCCTCTGTAGCAAATAAAGTTGTGAGAGAGACTTCTGAAGTGAATGGTAGCTCAGCTGAGAAGTTGCTGCCTGTGATTAAGCCAAAAAACAAACTGTTTAAACCTGCTTGTTGAGTGGAGCTGGGTTCTGCAGGAACATACGTATTCCCTTCAGAACAATTAAAAGCAGCAGAGAGATCCATGCTTTTTGTCTCTCCTGCAAAGCAGCTCAAAACTTTGGAAAGAATTTGTCCTTATCCATCTCCGTGGCAACAGTTTCAAGAAGTACAAGAGAGGTATGCACTATCCAAGGTCGAGATATGCTCACTCCCTTCTCCACAGAAAGCCAAAGTGTGCCCGCCCCCACCCCCTTCTTCTTTGATTGTGTCTGACAGTTTCTCCGGATATTGATGAGGCAGAGAATGAACAAATGCTGGATCAATTATATCCTCTGTTAACTGAAAGTGATGGAGAAGCTGAATCTGTGAGAGATTTTGCTGAGATACTCACTAGTCCTGCAAAGCAGGTGGAAAGATGGAAGGTCTTTCGTGTCAGCCTCCCTTACCTAGGTTGTGGGAGTTGCCACCAGCTACTGTCGTGGTTCAGCCTTGTAATGCTGTTTTTGGGATGAGATAAAGAAAAAAGCAATAGAGGTTGGAGACTGGGATTTGACTGAAGCACTGGGGATGCCAGTCGATAGGAATGTGCCTGTGATGGAAATAGAGGAAGGGCCTAGTGCATTCCCTGTGGATTTAGCCATTAGGGTTCTGGTCAGCCCAATCAACATGTGAGATGGTCATGGAAAGTTATTCAGGATATGCGGAAGGCGGTGCCTCAATATAGACTAAACACTCCATCAGTAACACAATTGTTAAAATTGCTAAATTTAGAAACTTTGGTGCCTTATGATTTTCAGTATTTGGCTCAGATTATGTTTCAGCCAATACAGCACTCAGTTTTTATGAATATTTGGAGACAGCATGCAGATCAGCAGGCATTGCAAAACATGCAGCTGCCTCCCTTGCCTTGCTGTGGGTACTGATGTGTTAACCTGTCTAGGACAAGTGTTTAGTAACCCAGCAATTCAAGCACAGTGGCATCCCCAGATTCTTAATCAGGTTAAACAAATAGGGATGTATGCTTTAATGTGCACGGCAGAAATGGCCGAACCTAAAGCCAAGTATTCAACAATTCAGCAAGGGGCCAAGGAACCTTCTTTGAAGTTTGTGGAAAAGTTGTGAGAAGCAATAGAAAGACAAGTATTTGATACTAATGTGTGACAGCTGTTAACAAAGCAGCTGGTGAAAGATAATGCTAATCCTGACTGCCAAAGAGTTATTAAAACACTGCCAGGAGACCCTTCCATAGAAGAAATAGTTACTGTGTGTGCTAAAGTTGGATCTGTGGAATACAAAATGAATGCGTTAGCAACTGCTTTAGCCGCTCTGTGTGTTAAGGAACAGAAATGCTTTGGATGTGGAAAAATGGGACATTTAAAAGCAGAATGTCTGGAATTAAAAGATCAACAAGTGAAGGCAACAACAAATGCTGGAAAAGGGAAGGTGATCAATGGTCTCTCAGTCAAGAAAAACTCACAGCCCTGTGCCTTCCGGTAAAAGAGCATTTGGCTGCATACAGACATACAGAAGGACATACAGAAGTCTCTCAGTCCTTGGAACACACCTGTATTCGTGATTAAAAAGAAATCAGGGAAATAGCATTTGTTGCATGATCTGAGAAAAAAATCAATGAGGTGATTGCAACCACGGGAGCTTTACAACCAGGGTTGCCCCACCAGCTATGATTTCAATGTGATGGAAAATTGTTTTAATGGATCTAAAGGATTGTTTTTTCACTATTCCTCTTGCTAAGCAGGACATGGAGAAATTTGCATTCACAGTGCCCTCAGTGAACAGCCAAAAGGTATCGTTGGAAAGTCTTACTGCAAGGCACGAAAGATTCACCTACCATTTGTCAGTGGTTTGTAGCAAAGGCCTTGAGTCCTGTTCGGACTATGTTTCCATCAGGATATTGCTATCATTATATGAATGACATTTTACTAGCTGCACCTGCACAGGTAATGCTAGCTGAAATGGAAGCTGAAGCACAAAAATCATTGCAAAGCTATGGATTGGTGATTTCCCCAGAAATGGTGCAATGACAGCAGCCATGGTTGTACCTGGACATGAAGGTGTTAGATCAAACAGTAACACCACAACCAATTCAGTTGCAAATAGAAGTAAAACCCCTGAATGATGTGCAAAAACTAGCAGGAATGATTATTTGGGTCAGACCTTATTTGGGGTTGACATCTTCCAAATTGCAGCCACTTTTGGAATTGCTAAAAGGGNGAACACACTGAAGCAGCAGCTACCGAGATGATGTAATGGACATCCAATAAGACTAATAACAACAACTTGCTTGACCAATGTGTAACACATTTGCTTAAGATTAATATATTAAGCAGCGCTTGTAGACAATAAAGAGCTTTTTTGCGTTATAAAGATATATGTGTGTCGTGCGTCCGTCTCAACAGTGACAGGGGCCTTCCAATTGAAACTATTCTATGAGTCTAGGACTCTAAACTCCCTTATATATAAATAACTGAATTCCTGTTGAAGTAAGAAAATCAGTCCAGTAACTGTTTTAAATGGATTACCTTTAAATATAGACATAAGTAGCCACAGTGGAACCTGGAAACATCTTTTTTATTATAAATTCCAGTACTATCACAAGCTCTGTTTTCAGAACTGCTGAGGTACTTTGGTTGATCTGTTTCTTAACTGCTTCTCAACTCTTTAAAGAACAAACAGAGTTAGTTTTTCAAAAGGGAGTTCTAAATGTCTATCAAAATCTGATAATGAGCTTATAATGTTTAAACCTACTCAGATGGACTTTAAAGTTAAAATAAAAATTTTATAGGCACTGGGGGACAGAAGACCTCAGTCTGAAAAAGAATACAATTCAAAAGGAACATGAAGATGAATATTAAAATAGTGACCTGACACCAGTGTAAGCAGAATTCAGTCTGTTTGGCATAAATGAATTTAAATACCAATATTCTTTTTTAATGTTAAACAGCACTTCTTCTTTTCATGATTCTTAGTAGCCAGCTCTTTCAACTTTCAAAATTTTTTGTCTTCCTTGTAAAAACTGGGATTCTTTGGCAACACATACAGTGAATGAGATGATGAAGCAATAAACTTGTTGCAGTTGTCAAAAAAATCTGTACAGAGCACCTCATAGCAATGCAATTTGAATGATCACTAGACAACACTCAAGATATTAGCAGACACTGACTTACGCAAAACTGATACAAAAGCTGTACTGGCCAGTTATAGCTCTCTGACAGTGCGATTATACATACCAAATGGTTCTTGCAAAACAAGGAGACATTGCCTATCTGAATCAGACACCCACGGAATTCGAAAGGCTAAGAATTACAAGGCAGTAACTTTGCAGTATGTGTACTCCTTGCCTATTTTAACTGTCCCAGCAGAAGTTCACGAATAAGAGTACGTTGATAGACTTAATACCTAAATTACATACTTTAAAATGTGAACATTTAAATTCAAAAATTTAAAGCTTCTGTATTTTACAGGTGATCAATCCTCCTGGGTGCCATGGCACTGCTGACTCATA
>VYZS01026264.1:12397-33262 GCA_013400695.1 Neodrepanis coruscans
ATTTAGTAACAATATGTTCATTTTTAGTGTTTGCAAACTCATATAAAAATACATAATGATATTGCTGAAACACCTGTGTTCCTCTGCTTTCTTTTGTAAACTGATATAAGGCACAGGTGGCTTCTCATTAACTTATTTCA
Organism: Neodrepanis coruscans; assembly: GCA_013400695.1. NCBI lineage: Eukaryota > Metazoa > Chordata > Aves > Passeriformes > Philepittidae > Neodrepanis > Neodrepanis coruscans. The sequence continues at coordinate 12,538 of VYZS01026264.1, forward strand.
CACAAATATAAATATACTGCACAATTTCTTTTGCTGTAACTACATAATCCAAGAAACATGATTGCTACTGATTTAATGTAATCAGTGTTGTGAGGGGATCATTCTGAGCCCTTTGTGAATGTCTCTATTCTGAGGGGATTTACACCCCATGTAAATCTGTTTTAAAAGGGAGAGTGGTGGAATGTGGCTTTCCTATTTAACCTATGCAAAAATCTATATTCTCCCACCTAGGTTTCTCACTGTGTGATGGGATACTCAGCTGGTACATGGTGGGGGAAGGGAAGAACACAAGTCCAATAAGGACAGGGAAAGTAGGTAAGGGACTATCTCAAACAGGCAAGTTATACATTTTGATTCAATATTCTGATATTCTTATCAAGGCTTTCCAGAATGTGACGCTGACTCAAACTGCAAACAATAAGGAGAAAACAGGAAACATGTATCAATGTCTTTGCTGTTCTGCAATGGTTTCTTTTTTTTTTTTTTTAAGGACCAATGTTACAGCCTAAATAAAAATCTAGAAGAAAAGCAACAAGCCATCTTAGCATGGAAAAGTAAATATATTTTAAAAAATTATTTNTGAATTCTTCTCCTTTATTTATATACACATAGTTGTGTTCAAAATAGTCTGTCTCCTTCTTGATTTCTAGTCAGTCTAAATCAAATTTTATGTAACGAAAAGTTTGGTAGCAATATTCCCTCATCATCTTTACGACCAATTTCCCTGTGTTCCTATCGTGTTGATAGTGTGGGATTTTTTTCCCATTGTTTTGATTTGTTTGTCTCTCCAAAAAATGACCTAGAGAGAAATCTGTTGTTAATCATATATCAACAAGGGAGGGATGATTAGTTAATAAAAACCATGCCTTGTGTCTGTGGACCAAATGGCTAACTCTGGTTCTCAGTATGTGCAGAGTCTTGAAAGACTGTTCCCATCCTTCAGTGATGTAGCTGCAGTTCTCCCCAAGGAATGAGAAGTTCACTATTCACTCTGTGCTTGCATCACCCTTTCCAACATGTTCCCACTGATACATTAAAGGAATTAATTGCTCATAATGATCTCACCATCTGTTAACAGAGGTTCATACCTACAGGCTGGTGGCATGTGGTGGTCCTATTCAGAAATCAATAGGCAATGCTGGGGGAACGCTTTCCCACATTGCCTTCCATTGCACTCTGAAAAGGGGAGGAGAGCTCAGTGTTGGCCATCTGCTCCTTGTCTTTCTGTGTGAGAGACCTTGATGCAGTCCACCCTGGCTCTGATCTGACTCCAGTCTGATTGGAATGTGGCTGATCTGAGAGCCTCTCAAAGCTGTGAAAGTGAGTCAAAAGGAGATCCCCATTGTCCAGCGGGGCTGAAAGAAAATGATCACTTTAAAATTCATAACTCCCAGGTGCCTGCCATCTATTCATGGGAAAAACTCTCTGAACTTCTCTTCATTAAAAAGAGAGGGAGTCCAGCTAAAAAGAGAGAAAAGGAAGTAGTTTGTGGGAAATGTGCAAGGGATTTCAGGCTAAACAAATGAGGAATTTGAAATTTTTACTCGTATTAAAGGAACAGTGTAAGGAATGGGAAACATTTGTAAAAGCAGGGCCTCTGCTTCAGGGGCCCTTCCCTGGGGTCCTTTAGCAAAATAAAAAGGCACTTCCCTCCCGCACCCCCCCGCCCCAGGAGTTTTTTTGCCCTTTTTCTCTTTCTTACCTGTGTAAATGAGGGTAGGAATAGTACACGAATTAGACTGTCCCTGCTTTATGTGGTAAATTAGAATGCATTCAGTTTCTCCTCCTCCTCCTTTCCTGCATTTATTTTATTGTTTAAGTTGCACACAAAGCTGACCTGATAACAAATGTAAACTGAAGCTGAATATCTTCATGGAGAATTAATCTAGTGAGGGGGTGCAAGGGATGTTCTGTCAGCTTGCTGCCTAAACTCTTCCCTGCCCCCATATCTGGTAATCTGAGGATTTACCATATCACAGGAGGGATTTTGTGGTCTTCCCCTCCCCCACTTTCTCCATCTTTTACCTCCTTTAAATGTGAGGTAGTGCTGAATCCTTCCTCATTCCTCAAACATATTATATGTGCTTCCCAATTCTGTGCTTTTTCACAGGGAATCACAATACCTGGAGTGGATTTATGCTTGTTCCTACATGTGAAATATGTTTTTCCTCTGATACTATTCATGTGGCCAGAGGTAAGGAGGATCACAGGGACCATGTAGTAGATTTTAAAGCAAGAATGGACTGTTTTGACCACCCTTCATCCAACTACCTCTTCAACAAAGGGCACTGAATTACTTCTGGCAATTCTAGTTCAGAGCCTATAGTTGTGGGCTGACTACTGCATATTTTTCAGAAATACCCAATTTTAATTCAATGATTTCCAGGGGATTCATCCACTGACAAACTGCATAGATGTTTATTTGTGACTCGTTTCCAGTCCAGGGTACCCATTTCAAGTTTTATTCTGTCCTTTGTGACTACTGTGTTTGATGCCTGATATCAGGAAGTGAGACACACAGTCTGTCTGACTGCACGTGTGTCTGCTATCAGGATAAAGTCACTTGTCTCCCACCAAAAGTGTTTTTGTGTGGATGACATTCATCTGCATTCACCATTCCAGAAGTCTCTTACCTGATGATGCACCAGTCTCCTTCATTTTCCCCTCTTATTACATCCTTTGGTAAGAAGAGTAGTGGTGTACAGCATCTTTTTTTTTTCTTGTTTTTATTCAAAGTGGTTATGAGCTTTCCCACTGGGATGTTATTCTGTCCACCCCAACTTCCCTTTCAGATATCTTTGGGATGCAGCCAGCTGCCTTTGATCACTATTTCTCTTTTGTTTATTCAACAGTGTGGGAGAATTGGTAAGAAATGCTTATATTCTCTTCTTACCCAGAAATTGCCATCACCAAACAACTGGGAAGAAATGTCCCAGCAGACAAGAAGGCTTGTAATTTCATGATCGCATGCTGCATCTCTATTACCCACTTTTAATCTCTGCTCCAGCTCTTCCTTGGTATCAAAATCAGTTTCAAAGATATTATGTCTCTTCTCTCTATATCTTCAGTGTCATTGCATGTACCCTTCTCATCATAACCAGAGTCAGCATTTTAATAGTGCTTTCTGGAAACAACTGAGCAGCACCTGACCCTGACTTACTTTGTTTTGAGGTTACATTGCAACTCACACTTAACAGTCCACTTTTAAACAAACCAACCAACCAACCAACCAACCAACCAACCAACCAACCAACCAACCAACCAACCAACCAAGCTCCAACACAGACATTTAGACATTGCTTGAAAAATTGGCATACTTAGCCCAAACTATTGCATCTGCTATTTTGTGTCTGATACTGCACTCCTTAATTTTGTGACCACATTCTGTTCTTGAATGGCTGCCTTCTTTCTAGAAACTTTAGATGCATTTTTTTAATATCTTGTAATGTTCTGTTTAAAAAAAAGTTTTTTGTGGTTTATAGTGCATTAAGTGATTAGTATAGTTATCCGAATGATAATTGTATTTTTTCAGAGATACCTTTTACTGGTCTGTCTGCATTGAACTTTTTGTTTCCTAGTAGTCTTTCTGAGCAGAAATTAATGAGTAGTTAGTATCAGAGATAAGTGAGCAGAAATATTTAGTAATCTAAACAAACTAGATTTTCAATGCAAATAATGGGAAATGTTATAAAATTGAGCACATTATTGATTCTTATTGTTTCTTTACCTTCAAGAATAATGAAAATGAGAGTTTCCAGTGGTTTACACAATGTGTGAACATTGTGTGCAAGTAGTGCCTACTCAACAGAACTTATAGTCCCAATCAACGAGGCAGATGACCAGCATTTGGAAGACATGATCACACCTAGGCAGACTGCTCAAACTGATCTAGGGTAACACAGAATCATTAATGTCAGAAAAGACATCTAACATCATCAATTCCAACCTTCAGCTGAGTCCCACTCATATCATGACGTGCCATGTCAACTTGTTTTTTGAATACTTCCAGGGATGGTGACTCCTCTACTTCCCTGAGCAACCTGTTCCAATGCTTAACCACTCTTTCAGTGAAGAGATTTTTCCTAATATCCAACTTGAGCCTCTCAAAATATGTCAAATTCTTAAAAAAAAAAGTAATTTACTACGTCAGTTATATGATGCTGAGTTAGTATTTAACCATGCATGGACTAATGTTTGAAAAGTGGTATATTCAACAACTCTATGAGAACTATCATGTTCAAACACCAGTTTTAAAGCTATGAGAGGGGTCCACACATGCTGTAGGGAGGAATTTAGCAGGAATAGTGCATGTTGATCACAGATGCAGAGGTGGAAGCAATAGGCTTATAATATAAAGGCTATGATTTTATGCTGATGACATTTCAGGAGCAGATAGAGTTAGAGATTATACAACAAGGTACTGCCCACCTTTATACACTTCCAAAAGTTGCTTTCTCTCTGTTGCACTGTTCACTGTTTTCACTATAAGGAAGATCTATTAAAATCATGTATACGGTTTTGTTTGGGGTTTTTTTAATACTTTGTAAATTTGTGTATTTTTAAAATTATTTCTTAGATTTAAAAAAAAAAAATTAATAATATTGACAGAACCCTATCAGGAACATAGCTAGGGAAATATTTGAGGCAGCACAATTGAAAGATAGTGGCCCTCAGCAGGGTACAAACCACAACATAAATGATATAAAAACTTGAACCAGGTCTATCATTGATGGAATAGTAATGTGCAGTCACAGCTAAAGATCATTCGTCTGTTATGAAAGGTAGGGACATATGCTGTTGGACCTGGTAACTTAAATTTCAGCTTATATGTTTGTAATTTGTTTTGGTTGTTTTGTTTTGTGGTTGGTTGTTTTGGATTGTTGTAGTTTTTCTCCCAGTGCATCAGTAATTAATCTGAGGAGGCTTTTGAAAGAATTAGGTTTTCTTTGGGGTGTCTCATCCTGGCATTAACTATTCTTTCATAGTGAGTACATCATTTAAGAGGCAGAATAATCCTGTGATTGTGACATAAAATTTAAGAATTATTTGAATTATTTTAATTCAAAATCTTACGTACGGAGCTTTATAATACTGTTCAAAGGAGCAGACATGGGAAGACTTTCCAGGAACATCATTCTCAGAATCCGAGTCATCTACCACTTTGAGAAAATGCCATGCGGTGATGCTTTACTGTCAGTGAACACTGTACAGGTTGCCTTGGAGAATCTGCTTGCTGTCTTCTCTGCTTTGCCTGTGAGGTGCTTCTCTATCTCTTGTTTATAGAACCTATACAAGGCACTTGGGCACAGTTCTCAAATGTAGAAAGACGCATAAGGATAAGCACTTATGGGGATTTTACAAGGACTAGAGTGGGTTAAGTGTTGTTGAATTCCCTTTGACTTTTGACTATAGCTTGTAAAGCCAGCAAGAGTGCTGCCAGCATCTGTAGGCCTCCACCTCACTCCTCTGAGTATGCTGAACTTTTGTATCAAATTTTTTCAGCTGGGGTAGGATGGAGGAAGCATGCTCCTGTAGAAGAGTACATGGTCAGGATACTGGCTTAAGTTGTATGTCATGTTTGTTGCCTTCCATAACCCCAGATAAGTGACCAAGACAACTTTTTTTTTTCTTTTTTTTTGGTGTACGTAGATTTCTTGTTATTAGTACAAGCTCTAACAGCTCCAACAGGAGACCTTGAAAGGGGAGATACTTGTGGTTAGATGGTCTTGTTTCTGTGAAACAGATAGTCTGGGGACTTGAATTTGGATAAGTACCTTAACTGAGTTTCCTAATTACTAGCCTTTAATAAGATTGGGTCAGAAGGAAAGATCACCAACTAGGAATGGCATCTGTGCATGTGATACCTTCTGAGTGACTGCATTTTGTTGAATGAAAAATGTGGGTTTAGTAAGAAAATTTCACACAAGCGCTGTTCCAAGTCAGTTCACAGTAAAACTCTGTGTACATAACATGCTACTTAAAGTGTGAACAGCAGTCAGGCTTGAGTTCCTTTCCATTCTTCTCTTCTTCCTTAGCTATACACTTTGAATAGCGAGAGAAGGGGGAAAATGATGAAAATGTGCGGCTCTGTATTTGATATTTCAAAGTCTGTTAACTTACTCAAAACAAATTTCTTTTGGAATGTACAAAGTCTATTTCATTTCAGATTTAAACCTCTGCCATGCTCAGTGTTGCAGGTTCACATTTTATTTTGATCTTTATGATGAATGTAAAATCAACTGGTACCTTTCCTCTCTTTCCCTTGCTCTTAAAATGTCAAGCCTTTTGCTGTAAAATAAAAAAGAAAATGTTATATATTAAAGCTTTAAATATGATAAAATTTTTAGTAATTAAAATGTATTACTAATTTAAAAATCTTTGATCTCTGAGGGTGTTTTTGGCATGTATTCTTTGTCCTGGACATATACAGCAAAGTGACCAGAACAGCCTTAATCTGAAATACTGTTCTTGATTGACAAGGGTCAGTAACTTTGTGAAAAGATTGAGGTGTTTATGACAAATTTATAATCATAACTGTTTGTTTGGTTAGCTCTAAGTCAGGATTACTGTTTGGGAAAAGAGAGGCTTTAGGCTGAACTGTTCTACAAAAGAATTCTTACAGTAAATAAATGAGACTGTAAAATGTTTGGGGCTTTTTGCTCAAACCCTATATATGGCAGGGAATGACTTTATAAACTTGTGTATAATATTGTCGCAGAAGTGAAGTCATGTACACAGGTAAATAAAATGTATAATCTTGTACTTATTTTATATAGAAATACTTATTTAAAGAATATTATAAAAGAAATAAGTTGTTATTTTTTTCTGTTTTATTCACATTCAAAGGTAGCTCACTTGGCTTTGCTTGCAGTTAGGAAGAAAGTTTTTCTCTGGCCTACCACCTGCAAGTTTTAGTAAGATTTTTGACAAATAAAAATAAGATTACAAAATCATATCCTTTATGACCTTTCCTGGATATGAAGTTTTTGATTGTATTATTGCATTAGAAGAATTGTGACCATGATCTAACCTCAGAACTGTGGCTCCAACGGTGCCCTCAAAATTCCTGTGACGTTTTGGAGAGCTTGCTTCATTGCTCTGTGCCTTGATTTACCACTGGTAAAACCCAGTTAACCACATTTCTTCAATTTATATGAGTACAAAAAGTTTGAATGTTGTTGTTCTCTATAATATATATGCTCTGTAAGCATTTGAGAGGTGATCTCTCTCTTGCAGAGTTCCGATGTAAGAGTCAGAACATCCGCCTTGCTCATTGCTTGGTCTCCAACAGTGAACGGCTGCAGTTGTCCAGAGAGTGGTATGAGAACAGGGTAGGCATGCAGAGATACTTTCTGTTGTAGGGGGAAAACGAAAGTAGAACGGATCTTTTTTCCTGCCGCGTGGGCCGGGGGCACGCCTGGGGCTGCGCGTGGGCCATGGGCCGTGGGCGCACGTGGGGCTGGCGGTGGTGGCACCGGCAGCGGCATGGAGCAGCGCGGCTCAGTTCGGCCAGTGGAGGCCCCCTCCTCTCAGCAGTGCCGGTGTGCGGCGATCCTGGCTGTGTGCCACCATTTTGCCGGCGTGCCCCGGTACCTCCGGCGTTTCCATCGCTTCCGGCTTGTGGGTTGGCGTCACTTCCGGGCAGGGCCGCGGGCGCGGAGGGCTGCCCCGCGGGGCCAAGGCCGCATGGCACCGGGGCCGCATGGCACCGGGGCCGTGGCCGAATGGCGCTGCGGCTGCGTGGCACTGGGGCAGGGCCGCATGGTGCTGAGGGCGCCGCCATTGCCGGATATGCAGNGCTCGAGGTTTCTAATTGTTTTGAGTGTTTTTCTTCAGAAAAGCCGAGTGGAGGCTCATGCTGCTGTGGGTTCTCAGATCGGCCGCGGGCCTTCTCTAATTATCCTGGCGTCTCTCCAGGAGCCCCAGAAAGAGACCAGCACTACTCCGGAGCATTCTCACCCCAACACGGGCACTGGGAAAGCTTAATTTGTCTGGTTTTTTCACTTTATTGTCGTTTTTTCTGTGTGTGTGAAATAAACTGTGATATTTGTGTGTTTTCTTTCTTTTTGGGGTGTGTCTGTGGCTTCTCTCGGACATCTCTTGTCAAAATCACTAATTTTGTGGTAAAACCACGACACTTTCTCAGAATACTCCCTTAGTCTTTAGTGATTTCCTGCTCTCAGGTAGTCCTGGGCTACAATTGATATTTTTCTGTTTAATTCACATTGCCAAAGTTTTCTTCTGGAGGCAACCTGAAATTGTGCGCTGCTGTTGATCCTCTTATTTTTGGGAAAAGTGCAATGAAGGGAATCATTCTATGGCAAAAATATGGAAGGTAATCAGGCATTAATAGGGATTAGTGTGTGGAGTTTTTTGGTGGTTTGGTTGTGGCTGATTATAATTCAAGTTATTTAACTTTTATTTAATGTCTATATTTATACATAGTTTTTATTGTGATAGTACTTGACATTATTCAAACATATAGTCAGATTTATAGCCAGTTTGCACCACAGGTGGCCCTAGTCCCATTGAATGATACCTTTCATTTTCATGCTCCTGCTTAAGTAGCAGAGCATGCAAGGGCTGCAGCCTTTGCTGTACTGCTACCTTCCGTAGGCAGAGAAGAAATGCTGAAGAGCTGAAGGTGTTTATTTTATTTTCAACAGTTCACTGTTACTTAACAGTTTGACGCAGTGTAGAAAGCAATTTTGTGCCAAGTGTGAAGGTGAAATGAATCAGTTTTCTATTTCTCTTCAAATTCTAGAGTACAGATAAAGTGTCTGAATCCTGGGTTTCCAGTCTTGCATTTTGTCAGGCCAAAGTTGCAACTAGAAGCTCAAAGATTCTGGAATCTTTAGAGCACAGTCGTTTTCAAATGGTTATTTGCCGGGCTCTGCCTTTGTTCTCCAAAAGGAAAGGTAATTGGAGCTCTGTAAACTTACCATCAGCAGATTTTGACTGTGTGTTGTTCAGTAACTATGCCATTCTAGGAAGGCTTGGCATTGAAAAGGGAATGTGGTTTTCCAGCTGGGACACTTTGCCTTGCATGGAATATCAGTAGATCCTGCTATTAGATTTCAAAAATGGGCACTGTCGTGGGGAGAAGGTGAAAGTAAAACCGATCTTTTTTCCTACCATGCGGGGTCCCCGGTGGTCGCACAGGAGCCCGTCAGTCATGCGCATGGGACTGGCAGTGGCGAGAGCCATGGCGGTGGCGGCGGCGAGAGCCGTGGCGGCAGCGACAGCTGGGCGGCCCCGTGGAGCAGCGGGGGCTGCGCTGGGGCAGGCTGTGCAGCCGCGCTGCCACCGCCCATACCGCTGTCCTGGACACCCTCGGCTGGGCCGTGCTGCACCCGTGTGCCCACCGCCCGGGCAAGCGCGGGCAGCGCCGGTCAAGTGGCAGTGGCAGTGCTCAGCACATGCGTCCCTCGGAGCAGCATCAACCATGGGTGAGCGGGGCGAGCGTGGCAGCGCATGCCTCCAGGAACCGCCGCTGGAAGCACAGCTCCAGTCCCAGGCAGGGATCGGCCATGGCTCCGCTCCGAGCCCCGGGCATGGCCTGCACAGCCCCGGTATCAAGTCCCAGCATGGTCCCGCACGGCCCCAGTCTCGCCCCACGGAAGAGCCGCGCTTGTTCTGTGGAGGTGGCAGCACCGGCGGCGGCGCCGGCCCAGCAGCGGCAGCCACATGGTGCCCAATGGCAGCCACCATTAGCGGAAAATGCCCCCCCGGCATGCATGCCATTTCCGGGCAGCACGGCGTTTCCCGTGAGCCACTGCGTACACGGGGCGGGCCCCCAGGGGGGATGACCAATGGGAAGAGGGCCAGCCCCTGGGAACCCATCTGTGCAGGCGCGGATTGGGACCTCCTTATAAAAGGGCCGGACGGCCGCCATTTTGCTCTCTTCGGCTTTGGACATAGCTGTGGTAACATCACTCCTTGTCGTCACCGGGACTAGTGTCGTCGTGGAGGTCGGGTCGGCGATTCCGCTGCGGCGGTCTGGTGGGTATTGCCTGGAGGGAGGAGCCGTTTTCTTTTTTGATCACGTTTTTTCGTGATTAGTTTTCTTTTTTTTTTTCTTTCTCTTTTGNGAGCAGCATCAACCATGGGTGAGCGGGGCGAGCGTGGCAGCGCATGCCTCCAGGAACCGCCGCTGGAAGCACAGCTCCAGTCCCAGGCAGGGATCGGCCATGGCTCCGCTCCGAGCCCCGGGCATGGCCTGCACAGCCCCGGTATCAAGTCCCAGCATGGTCCCGCACGGCCCCAGTCTCGCCCCACGGAAGAGCCGCGCTTGTTCTGTGGAGGTGGCAGCACCGGCGGCGGCGCCGGCCCAGCAGCGGCAGCCACATGGTGCCCAATGGCAGCCACCATTAGCGGAAAATGCCCCCCCGGCATGCATGCCATTTCCGGGCAGCACGGCGTTTCCCGTGAGCCACTGCGTACACGGGGCGGGCCCCCAGGGGGGATGACCAATGGGAAGAGGGCCAGCCCCTGGGAACCCATCTGTGCAGGCGCGGATTGGGACCTCCTTATAAAAGGGCCGGACGGCCGCCATTTTGCTCTCTTCGGCTTTGGACATAGCTGTGGTAACATCACTCCTTGTCGTCACCGGGACTAGTGTCGTCGTGGAGGTCGGGTCGGCGATTCCGCTGCGGCGGTCTGGTGGGTATTGCCTGGAGGGAGGAGCCGTTTTCTTTTTTGATCACGTTTTTTCGTGATTAGTTTTCTTTTTTTTTTTCTTTCTCTTTTGGAGGGGGTGGACTTTTCTCTTTTTTCGGAATTGCATTCTTCCTCATGGGTTCCTGGGAGGCGGAATTCCTCCTCGGGAGGGGGGTTGTTTCTTCCTTTTTTTTTCCCTTTGTGTTTTTTATTTTTAGTTTCTTTCCTTTTCCCGGGAGGCAGGTGGTCTGGTGATTATCTGCAGCTATTCCCCAGGGTCCAAAGACCACATCTCTTCTCCCAGCACTGAAATCCCTTCCCTGGGGGCCTAGAGGGAGGGGGGAGGGGGCTCGTGGTTTCTAACTGTCTTGAGTGTTTTTCTTCAGAAGAAGCCGAGCGAAAGCACGCACTGCTGGGGGGTCCTCAGACTGGCCGCGTGCTCCCTCTAATTACCCCGGCGTCTCCCCAGGAGCATCAGAGAGAGACCAGCACTATTTCCAGAGCATCCTCATCCCAACACGGGCCCTGGGAAACTTAATTAGTCTGTTTTGTTTGCACTTTATTTGTCAGGTTTTGTGTGTGCGTGAAATAAACTGTGATATTTGTGTGTTTTCTTCATTTTGGGCTGTGTCTGTGGCTTCTCTTGGAATCTCTTGTCCAAAATTGCTAAATTTGTGGTAAAACCACGACAGGCACTAATATGAAGATGTAACCAGTGTAAAGCAGGAATATATAAAGATGCTTGTGAGGTGTTTAGAAAAGTCTGAACTGGACTTTATGCAGCTCACTTGGTTGAATAGGTTAAAGAAGTATGGGGAGGATACCACATGCTGTATGAAGGGGCAGTTTGGAAGGAAGTGAAAAAATAACTGTGGAAGCAGTGGATAAGAGGGATGCAACTTCTCAGAAATGACTAAAATGTGGGAGTAGGTATATTTCAGATACATTAATTAGCAAATATTCACATTACATTACAGAATTAAGGCTTAGTTTACAGGGGAAAATTTTAAGATGCTGTTTTGCGCCCATCAGAATTGGGATTGAATGGGAGATGTCTGGTGCTTGCGTACAGATCTTTCCTTTATTAAGGTTATATTTTTGATTGGATATTAGGAAAAATTTGTTCACTGAAATAGTGGTCAAGCATTGGAACAGGCTGCTTAGAGAAGTGGTGCAATGACCATCCCTAAGAGTGTTAAAAGAAATGTGTAAATGTGGCACTTGAGGACATGGTTTAGTGGTGAACATGGCTATATTAGGTTCATGGAGGTCTTTTCTGACCTCAACAATTATATAACTCTGATATTCTGTGATTCTTTGATTCACTGCCTGGCTGGGGTTGACCAAAAGTAAAGACAAAGGAAAGTAAAAGATTGTTTGTACCATAAACTTTCAGCTATGGTTCCTTGTGTAGGCCATTTTCTGATGCGTTACATTAGTGGGATTGTATGCAATGATTTTGCGGATATAAGCATTGACAGAAAGCATTGACATTTTACTGGGAAACTGACAGAGCCTTGTAGTAAAATCTGACAGCAAAGTTACTTCTCTCAACTGTGTAGAATAGACTTGGCAAATCAGAAAGGTAAACATGCTGTGGTGTGTGAGCAAAATGATCATAAGTTAATCTATAATAATTTCTAAACAAATCGGATATTTCATTAAGATTTTTAATCCTAAAGAAAAACAATAATAACTTGGATTGATGTTTCTGGGGGAAAAGTATAAGAGAGAAAGTCCCTACTTTACCTTTTTATGAATGCTTTGCTACTTTCTAGTATGATATTTTATCATAACAATCCTAAAAATTAGGATGGTAGTATTCTTTCTTGAATACACACTCTGCTTTATTAAAATGCAGGGCAAATTTTATGCTTCTGTGACATGACCCTTTTTTATTGCATATGGACTTACTAAATGTTAGAAAGCTGCTCAAAAATTTCCATACTGTATTCCATTTGCCTAAAATATATGGTTGTGCAGTATGTTGTAGATCCCCCCAAAAAAACCCAAACAACAACAGCAAAGAAAAAGCAAAACTGAGAAAACCCAGTTGTTTTCATTGTTTTTGGAGACTTTTCACAACTTCACCATTAGGTGTACTGAAGCCTCAGTGTTATGTTTAGAGTGCTGGGAATACTAGCAGTCATTTCTTCAGTCTCATTCTGTCTTTGACTATAAAGCCTTAGTGCTCGCAGCAACAGCCAGCTAAGTTTGCAGCAAAAAGAGAAGTATGTCCTACCATTAGACTATACCTTCACCACAAAGAACAGCTGATTTCTGTGGCATGTTTGGGGGCTCAGTAAGTCTAGATTATATTGTTCTGGTAAAGGGAACAGCTTTCTAAGTCAAGGAATGTCTCTTACTAGTTCCTTTCTAATGATCTCTATTACTCTGTGTGAGTGCAGGTGTGCTAATTAACNTATATTAGGTTCATGGAGGTCTTTTCTGACCTCAACAATTATATAACTCTGATATTCTGTGATTCTTTGATTCACTGCCTGGCTGGGGTTGACCAAAAGTAAAGACAAAGGAAAGTAAAAGATTGTTTGTACCATAAACTTTCAGCTATGGTTCCTTGTGTAGGCCATTTTCTGATGCGTTACATTAGTGGGATTGTATGCAATGATTTTGCGGATATAAGCATTGACAGAAAGCATTGACATTTTACTGGGAAACTGACAGAGCCTTGTAGTAAAATCTGACAGCAAAGTTACTTCTCTCAACTGTGTAGAATAGACTTGGCAAATCAGAAAGGTAAACATGCTGTGGTGTGTGAGCAAAATGATCATAAGTTAATCTATAATAATTTCTAAACAAATCGGATATTTCATTAAGATTTTTAATCCTAAAGAAAAACAATAATAACTTGGATTGATGTTTCTGGGGGAAAAGTATAAGAGAGAAAGTCCCTACTTTACCTTTTTATGAATGCTTTGCTACTTTCTAGTATGATATTTTATCATAACAATCCTAAAAATTAGGATGGTAGTATTCTTTCTTGAATACACACTCTGCTTTATTAAAATGCAGGGCAAATTTTATGCTTCTGTGACATGACCCTTTTTTATTGCATATGGACTTACTAAATGTTAGAAAGCTGCTCAAAAATTTCCATACTGTATTCCATTTGCCTAAAATATATGGTTGTGCAGTATGTTGTAGATCCCCCCAAAAAAACCCAAACAACAACAGCAAAGAAAAAGCAAAACTGAGAAAACCCAGTTGTTTTCATTGTTTTTGGAGACTTTTCACAACTTCACCATTAGGTGTACTGAAGCCTCAGTGTTATGTTTAGAGTGCTGGGAATACTAGCAGTCATTTCTTCAGTCTCATTCTGTCTTTGACTATAAAGCCTTAGTGCTCGCAGCAACAGCCAGCTAAGTTTGCAGCAAAAAGAGAAGTATGTCCTACCATTAGACTATACCTTCACCACAAAGAACAGCTGATTTCTGTGGCATGTTTGGGGGCTCAGTAAGTCTAGATTATATTGTTCTGGTAAAGGGAACAGCTTTCTAAGTCAAGGAATGTCTCTTACTAGTTCCTTTCTAATGATCTCTATTACTCTGTGTGAGTGCAGGTGTGCTAATTAACTGGCAAGACCAAAATGTCTGCTCTATAAAACATAGTTCATAAATGGGCTCACTTTGGAGGGAGGTCTGAGAGGATACCAGTGGCAAAACAAAATATTTACTGGTTGCTAAATGTATATGAATTTTGAGTCTAACTTGTGGATATGTTGTTCTTGAGTGATCTGGAATTTCCTTAAATCTGGTGTGTTCTTGCTTCACATAAGCAAACAGCAGACTCCTCCCCACAGATACTCAGAGGTAGAACATGATCTTCTAGGTTTATTTTCTCCTTGCTTGAGAAACAATATTTAAAATATTTCTCCAAGAAATATTATTTATAACAATGTTAATATAATTGTTAGTTTTTTGTTTACTGACATATACTTGGTGCTGTGTTCCTCTACTGAATAGTGACTGGTTTTGGTATTAAAAACTTGCTTCCAATAGTTGTGTTTTTTTTGAGTAATTGTTCATCCTTTATATCATACATAAAAGGTAAGGAATTATTAAAGAACATATTTGAAATGTGTATTTTTAATTTAAGTGCAGTCTGGAATTGCTTGTTTTTTCAAAGAAAACAAGGAAAGAATCACCAGTATCTTAGCTAGAATGTGAGTTAACATTTGCACCAGGCAAAGATTTTTTTTCAATTAGCACTCCCTTAGAAAACCCATTCCCCCAGCTTTTGTCAATGTGCTATAGGAGAAGAAGAGCAAATAGATTGGAAATGCTCTGCAGCTCAGACTCCTGGGAAAATGTAACAGGTGTTACAGCTCAGCTGGGTATGAGCTTTATGAAAAAGACCCTCTCAGACTTTACCCATAGAATTCCCTTTCCTAGCCAGAGCTTCAAGTAGGAAGAAACTAATGACTTCATTACCATCTCAATTCTGGGAAATGCTTGGTCCAGACCTGAATCGTTAAAGGAAAGGTATAGCACTCTGCATGACCTTACAAGATCAAAATGTTATTTAGAGCAATTCCATTAGTCAAGGCTATAAACCTGAAAGAACACACCCTTTTGCGTTTGCTTTTAGGCCATAAAATGTGTGTGTATGTCATGAGGAGTAGGGCAAGCAGTGGAGGCTGTGGAGGGGGGAAGAAAAAAACCATATTCTGCACTCATTGTGCAGCACAATTTCCTATGCTTACTTTGAAAAGCCTCCACTTCCAGCACTACTTCTTCTCTTCACCCCGTGTTGTGACACGTTTAATGGCTCTTGTTATTCTCACTCTTCTAGGGATTTCTAATTGGGTATGATACTCAAGCCAAGAATGATGTCAAAATTTCAAGCCATACAAAGGGCAATATATATTTCTTTAATGCTGTAGTAATTATAATTTTTTTTAAATTTATTACATCTTTTGCTGGTTTTAAAAAAAAAAAGAGGTAAGAACATGATATACAGAAGACTGATTTTGGGGTTATTTTCCTTTGCTCTATTATTGCTTTTGCACTTACAAGTAAACAAAACCTTGCTTGGTGAAACTATATTTTTTTGCTAGCTAGTCTGGAATTTCTTTTCTAAATAATAACTCTGCATTCAAAGTCCTGGGCCAACAATCTTTCAGTAGTAGCACAAAATGTTCACATTTAGATACTTTTAATTGACTTGTTTAATGAGGAACAACTAAATGTGCTTTTCCACACAAGTTGCCATGATGTCTTTTCTCTCCCTGCAAAAAAATACCTTTACAGGTGAACGTGTGCATAAACTAACATAAAGAAATGCATTATGCCTGCTTTAGGAAAAGATTTGCCAAGAGGGAGTAAAGGCACGGTACAATGCTTTGGAGGCTCAAGACCTCGGTGGTACATGTTTCCAATGCCTGAATCTTGTGTCCAGAGGGAAACTGTGCAGTCTTGTACACCACGCCAGCAACGCGAGTCAGGCAGTCTGGTACTATGTTGATGCAAATAATCTTTGTTTCAGTTACCATGTGTCTGTGTTGGTATTTCTTAAAATGAAGTCTTTAAAAGGAAAGGCTTGTCCATGCAGTGCAGGACAGTTTACTGGTGGTCTCACAGCTTAACTTCATCCAGATGTGCCTCTTTGAGATTGTTGCAGTGGTTACCAATGCGTTCTGGCCTCTTCCCCAAAGTATTCCTCCCCTGTAGCAGTCCATTTCTATACTAAGTTTTTAAAACCCATTACTGCAGTTGTTTTAACATTCCTATCTTGAGTAGATAAAATTATACATCGGAAGCTGGAGTTAGTTTGTCATTTGAGATGAGGTCTCACTAATTTTTGTCATTAATAACTGTAAGATATTCTTCCCTTCTTGTTGGCTTGAGACACTAGTTGATTGTTTTCATTCAGTGATCACCTGATTTTCCTAGACTCTCTTTCTTGCCCTTTTCTAGTTATAAGCTTGTAGTCTCAATAATAGCTTTAGCCCTAAACTGTATAACTTTGGATTTCATACTATTGAGTTTCGCATCTATTTGGTCCCTTTAATCATCAGTGGATTGCAGTTAGTCCACCCCAATGAACAAATGCAACAAGCACCTCTTACTTGTCTTGTGAGTACTGCACGTACTCATGTTTATGCATTCTTTAAGCCATAGTTCCTAGGCAGTTAAGTTGGAAAACATGTACACTTACTAATGATACTTTTGATATAAAGAAATGGGTCTTTGAGTCTGAGACTTCTACAGCAACCCTGAAAAGTACTCTGCTGCATGGGTTAGGTTTACTTGGCTAAAGGAACAGTATAGTTGCATTAACAGGATGTTGTTTTCTGAATGAGTACCTGCTATGATGCTGCACTTTGATACTCAGTTCTAGCCTTAGTATGTATGTCTTTTTAATTTGGCTTTGCTTACAAACTCCTCTCATTCTGTAAGTATGATGCTGAATTTTGTCTCTTGAATTGCTGTGGTGGGTGGCAGGGTTGTTCTGTTGAGTTCTCAGAGAAGGATGAGAAGGCGTACAAACTAGCATCTATCATCTCCCTGAAATATGCTGATGTGACATCTTCTTGGACTGAAAATGCACGCTTCTGGTAAAATTCTTCTGACAGGAGAAGCAAGCAGTTCTGTCACTTAAAACCAGCACAAAACAAAACTCCCTCTGAATATTGATTTGTGATGTTAATTTGGTTTATGTAGAAAGTAGGTAGCTTATTGTGCACAAATGCTAAATGGACTGTATGTTGCTAAGAACAAAAAAAATTTCTTGTTAAACTATTAGCCTCTAAAAGCCAGAAGAACCCTTAGAAAATCCATACTGTAAATATTTGCTGAAGAAATATTCAAGGTGGAAGAGAATTAGAAAATTACTAAGTAGCCATTAAGAAGAAATACTAGCGGAGCCTTAATAATGGAACACCTCTTGGCACCTCTGTGCTAGTTCTTATAGGAATTATGTAACCTTCTTATTACCTCTATGTGGCAGAACAGTTCTACAGGTAGTTCAAGCCCAGATGTTCTCATCTGGGCACTTTCTAGTGAATCAGTTTTGTGCACCTAAATAAAAGGAACTTGCTCTTCTGGAGCTTCAGCATGGTTCTGTGTTTTCAGTGTATCTATTTTGTGCAGCCTTATTGTGCCGATTCCACTGTATCGTGTGCCTTACTGGTAAAAGTGAAATTTTAGGCTTTTGTGGTGCTAGTGTGAGTTTTGCCATGATGACTGTAGGTCAGATATGAGCAGAAAAGAATGCTGGCATTGATAATTTTTTTCTGGATGGGTGATAGCTGAGGGTGATTTTAAAATACTCTTCAATAATTCTGACTTGTATTCTAGGAAGTGGTTTCCTTTGTGAGAACCTTATCAAAATTGCATCTTCTAATTAAACAGCATGATATATAACCTCAGGAAAAACTACAGTGTTCACCACCCTGTCTTTATACTAATAAATTATTTTTGAACTATTTTTTTACTCCCTTAGTTAGTCTACTCCTTGACCTATATACAGAGCTTTGAGGCTGTGTGCTTACCTGTCCTTGGAAGGCACAGCGAACAGGAACTACTTAGAAACTGCTTGGTGACAATTCGACGGAGTAATCAACAAGGTAGGCTGTTTTAATTGCCATCTTGCCTACTGAAAGAACTTTTCTGCTGATATCAATAATTGCATTGCTAATTGTCTTGCTCTGCTTGTTTGCAGCTCATGTGTTGTTCTTGATCTGGTTTCTCACAAACCATTCTCTTGTTCTATATTTTTTGTTAAAAATCCTGGTACAGCACGTCTCACATCATATCACTGCTTGAAAGGGCTAGAACATCTTCATAGAATGCTAGTGTCAGAGTGCTTTAAAGGATTTGTTTTTCATTGGTGTTAGTCTGAAGTCAGGACTTCTTCTTTCATTTGTGAAAGGATGACAACAGTCTTCTCTTTAACAGTTAATTGTGGTGTGTATTTAAAAAAAACCCCAAAACTACAAACTAACAACCCCAGTTAGCAGAGTCTAAGTATTGACTGGGTTTTTTTCTAATCAGGAGAAATGTATGTATCTGTGTGTAGGATCATTAAAGTAGCCATTTTGCTTTCACCTGATGATGCTTGCAGTTTGTATTTCCTGACACCAGAAGTTCATTGTATTTAATAAGCAACTTCCTATTGCATTAGAAAATTTCCATCTGGTTGGAAAGGTACCTGATTCTATTACTGTATTTGTCTTCACGGCTATGATGCAAAACATAATTCGCTTATAGCTTTGTAAATATGGCTAATGCAATGATATGTACATCATATTACCCACAGAAAGATTTTGCGTTGTGCAGGGTACTTATGAGTTTATGAATGAACAGAGAACATGAGCAGAGACAGTAGATAGCTGCCACTACTATAAGCCCGGTGACGTCCCAATTTTACAGAAGCTTTAGCAGGAAAATGAAATGAAAGGATAAAAAGATGAAATAATACTACTGTCTGAAAATGGGGTAGTACCTACATTTCACATGCGAGCAGGATTTTTAAGAGGTATCTGCCCTTTGGAAAAACATAGAATGCATGGAATGACAGGATATCTCCCTGAAATGTTACTCTGTTATAGCTTGGCAACACAGCTCAAAAAGTAAGTCTATGAGTTAGTAGCATCATAAAAATCTGCTTCAAAGTTTTAGAAAGGGTTGGGTAGGAACTACTTATGTTAATAAGAATGGGATTTTATCACCTAAATTTTATCGGTCTCCAAAAAGCCTCAGCAAACAAGCCATCTTTGTGAATTATAAAACCAATGGGACAATATGTACGTACTCTGTGTTACTCTCTGTCCATTTTAGACATAGAGTCAAAAGGAGGTGTGGTTGGCTTTACTGGCTTGCCTGTTGTCATGTTAGAAGTCTGCAGCAGACAGGGAAGAAAATTAAGTCAGAAGTTCAGAGCTGGCTCCCCTGAGATGATTGCAACAAAATCCCCTGCAGGAAATAAAAACATTTATAGAAACATTCCTTCTCCAAAAGACATACTGACTAGATGTGAGAAGGGGATGAGAAGTGTTGCCGAAGTCAAAAGGAAAGTCCGTAGCAGATTTTGGGAGCTTATGTTTTAAAGAAGCAAACAAACCTCCCTACCCCCCACCAAAAAAAAAAAAAAAGAAATGAAAAAAGGACACTTGCATGTACATCAGCACTTAGTCTTCTGGTAGTAAATACATGATAGCTCAGGGTATCACAACAGTCTGGCAATAGGAGGGTGGAAGGGTATGAGGCCTTCCTTGGGAAGGCCATCCCACTGTGTTCTCCTTCTTTCAGTTCTTTCTGTAGCTAACCTGGCTGTCAGTGCACAGCTGCATGTTGCCCAATACTGACAGCAGTGGAACTGCGCTATGGGACTCAAGCAAACTGATATCCAAATGGCACCTCCCGTTTGTACACAGCCAAGAGATGTGTGTATTCTTTGGCATCTTACTATCATTTTGAATGTACTCAGGTAGCACCATATTACAAGGTAGTTGTCATAATGCTTATGTTGATATGCTACCTTTCCAAGGAGATATGTGGCTGTTCTTTAATGTAATATGCAGGAAACAAAGCAGACCAAGCTGTATGAAAGTGTGTTGACCCTTGCTATCAACAGATAATGTGGTAATAGCTAGCTCATGTCTTCCTCAGTGTAAGGAAAGGCCACAGAAATGCTGATAAATTATTTGCTGTGTGTTTTGCCACCACAAATTATTGCATTGATGAGGCATCCTGCAAAATCACTGTTTGTCTTTCTGAAGATGTGCAAGTATATTTACTAGAGTACTAATGAAGGGTGCTTGTGAAGGAAATGAAGCCTCAAGTGTGTATAATTATGTCCCCTTCCTTCTATGATAGCTGGCAAGTGCTAGACAACGAATCCATCACCTATAATAGCAACAGGAATTTTGATTGTTTTCTGCCATATTCTCTATATATTAAGAAACCTGTAGTAACCTCTTCTGTAAAAGATTCAGAATTTCAGGCTTAAAATCAGAAATACATCCATGTTGTTTTCAGAAATGTGTGCATTTAAAGGTATAAGTCCTTTTGGTTTTGTCATGCCACACTGAGCGGTTGGCATC
>VYZS01026266.1:9203-30175 GCA_013400695.1 Neodrepanis coruscans
TTTAGGCATGAAAAAGACTATTACTCCCAATAGATTTGCTATATCCAACTGAATTGAAATATTTTTTTTTAGGATTTTTTTTTCTTGGTTGCAATACTGAACTTGCTTTCTTTGACTCCAAGCTTCTTCAAGAAATTCTCGGTTTATATAAACCAAATAACAATATGTGATGTCCTCAAAATAGTATCAGGAGCACTTACTCATCATACTTGATATGATAAATAGCTTCTTCATCAGTGTCCATACAGTCTGAATAAGATGTGGATGGTGTACTATCCAAATTATTTGCATTTGCTCTAGAATGATCTTGATTTAAGCTTCCATTAGTCCTTTTGTAAATGTTACCACTCTTCCCTTGGGCTTTACCATTCTTATGTCCCTTTGTTGCTCGGGTAACATTTTCTATATGAGCTTCAAACCAGGCTCCAATGCTGACATCACGGGCATCCACCAATTCATTTATCTAAAAGGAAAATTCAATAATGAATTTATGCTTATTTTATTAAGAAAAAATAAAAAGACAACTTACGTGACCACTTAACTTTGTTATTAGTAAAACAATCAACTGTAATAACTAATCGATCTTAAGGAAGTTCAAGTAATATGCTGTCATGAATACTTTCATTTACACTTTCAGCATTTTATTACTCTTCTTCATTAAAATCTAGTATAACCTGTATGCAATTTTAAAAACAAAGGCTTCATTTTTTCAATTTTTCTCTCCAGACCTGAAAATTAACTTGATCTGTCATTATGCTTTCCTCCTGTTTCATCAGTTGTTCTTCACAGCTACAGTAACATACAGCATTAAAATTATAGCTCACAATGAAGGGATTTACAGATTTTCCTGAGCCTTCAACTTGGAATTATTATTTAACTTTCAATCTTTCTGGCCTATCTGATATTTTTAACCAAGAAAGACTTGAGGAGAGAGAGAAAACAAGTCTAAGAAGGTTGCCACCATGGTCAGCCAAAATGTTATGACTATAAGAAAAGAAACTATCTCCAGATTTTCTCATTTCTGTACTCACAAGTATTACTGGTATTACTGGTATTAAGCAAACAAACCATTTTATTATTCTAAATCATGTTTCATTTTCTCAAGTCTTCAGCTAAGTAAACAGATGCTCCTTTAATAATCCGAGAACACTAAAAGATTTAAAAAACACTTCAACAGTACACCAAGTATGAAATATTACTACAACACTACATATATATGGTTCAAGCTACAGCATTTGTCAAGTACCAACATCATGTCAGATAGGTAATTACTGTTTGGATAATTGCTTTGGGTTAAAAAAACCCAAAGGTGAATTTCTAGGATCTGAATAATCATATTGTATTTTCACAGGAACAAATAAAAAAACATGCTCAATAAATTTTAGTACTTAGGGTGAAGCAGTCCCTAGGTACATTCGAGTCTGAGCTAAAAAAGTGATTCCAAGAAAGCCATACTTCTTGGTTTTTTTACATTCCTCCTCCTTAGATAACTTTCAAAACTTAGTGTTTTATTTTTCTATGCATTTAAAATACCAACATATCAATATTTTCTTATTTTTATTCTTTCTGACAACCTACAGTATTTGAAGTACAGCTTTTTACCAGAATGACAATTTCAGCCACATGAACAAATCAGAGAAGAACAGCCTCATTTTAAATCTGTAAAGTTACCTGAAAGACTTTTGTATTGAGGAACTGATAAAAGACTCTGACTACCCTAATGCTAACGTAGTAACTACAATCATACCCTCTCTTCCACTAAAGAAAGATCCTATTAAAAAGGATGAATGTTTGTGTGAATTGCATGAATGATTATGCTGTCCTAAGAAGTACTGCATTCTGACAGATTTGACTGGTAGGACTTAAATAGAGGAGGCCTGATCTGTGGGCCAGGTAACTTGCTTAGAATGTGTAAGATTTCTTTTGTGAAGGAGACATTACGTCTTCTGTATTCTTCTTTCCCTTTTAACATGCACTTTCTGTATATGCCCTTGAAGGATGCTTTGTGAACATGTGCTTTCTAGGATATACAAGAAAAGAGTGTTCCTCAAAATGCTCATGAAATAGGCTGATATGAAATGTGTATTCCTGATGAAGAGGATTAGAAGGAAAATAGTCTGGTAACTTTCAAGTAACTTTACATCTATTTTGTTTATGTACACCTATTTTATACATAAGTGGATTCTGGCACTTCTAGAAGAAGCCCTCATGAAAGCATCCCTACACAACCTTACACGTTTGAATCAGTTGTAGCTTGAGTGGTGCTTTACTTCCTCTTCTTCAAAACACAGCTGAACAAGATACACACTACTAAAGATTCCCCCAACTTCTTGCAACCAGCTATGGAAGTGCCAGGGAAGACATGTTAGCCAAGTCAAAAATCACCATTACTAGATTCAGAAAACAAAAAAATAAGAAATTAAAAAGAAAATAGAATAAAATAATAAATCAGTGCCAACTCCTTTAATCATTACACTTCAATGAATGCTTCTGTAACCTAACATGAATAGTTACACAACATACTTCCCACCCACCCTTGCAAAAGAGTAAGGACAAATAATTATTAACACAGACCACTGAGACAAATAAGACAATTATTTCGTGTTAGTGGTGTATGGTTTAAGAACTGTTTTATTAATAGCTCTTTGTGAACAGTATTAAACAAACACTGATTTAATTACAGATTGCTGTGGGTTGAGAAACAAGGGGTTTCTTAGGGGGGAGTGAGGGAAGTTCTTTTTCAAGGGGTTTATTAGGGGAGAGGGAGAGGAGTTGTTTTTAAAACTTTGTTTTTTGTAAAAAAAGCAAAGCAGATGAATCCCAGCAGTTTGCTGCACGCTATCGAGTCTGCCCATCAGTGCCTGTCAGGCCGACATGTGCCTGCCATCGGCCCTAGCCCCTGGCCACGCCATGGCCTCGGGGGGGTGGGGTGGCAGTGGCAGCAGCTGCCAAGTGGCGAGGCAAGCCCTGTGCTGCCTGGCCCGGAGCCAGTGCCAGGCCACGAGGCGGTTCCCGTCGGTCCCTGCCCACATGCATGTGCACTGGCCCCCCGTCAGTGCGGCGGCTCTCACCAGCTCCTGCCCACATGCGCGTACTAGCCCCCAGTAGCTCTCGCCAGTCCCTGCCTGCCCATGTGCACACTGGCCCCTGTCGGCGTGGCTTCTGGGAGGCCCTGCCAATTCCCGCCAGCACTGCACACACAACCCCCGGCAGCAGGTTTTCCCCACACCACAGGAGCACCCACTGGCTTTTGCTTGCGTGGGCAGTGGAGCAGCGCAGAGTGGTGGCGGCAGGTGCCCCCCGGCACTGGCACGGCAGTAGCAGCCCTTCGTCCCAGCAAGCTGCAAGACACAAGACATTTTTGCGCAAAGGCCACCACACTGCCTCGTGGTGAAGTCTCAGGAAGGAGGTGGCACCTTGCCCCATCATCCAATGAAGAGGCAGCCTGTCCCAAAAAGGTGCCAAAAAAAAACAACCGCAAGAATGGGCACCCTATAAAAGCAGCAGGCACAGAAGTCTTGCCTCCTTTCGCAGCTTGGCTTTCATCCCAACTCCATCTCGACTCTGCTCCCTTGGTTTTTTTGTCTCTTTCTCTTGGCCCCAGGCAGCAGCATGGCTAAATGCGCAGTGCTAAAGACCACGCAGCTCCCAGCAGTAGTATCTCTTCTCCTTGGACTCCCCCTGGGGTTTCCTTTCATTCTTTTTATTTTCCAAGTGCTCCAGAGTGTGACTAGCGCTATCCATGAGCCATCCTCCCTTCCTCCCCTTGTTCCACCAGCCCAGCAGCTAACCTGGAAGAGCATAGTTTGTTCTTTCTTGGTGTTTTATTGTAGGTTTGACTGTCTGTTAAATAAAATTCCTGTAGTTGTTATTAGTCTTATCACTTAGTAACACCCTCTAGTGTCTAAACCAGAACATTTTTCTTGGCACCCAACATGCGGCTCAATGAAACATCAATAGAGTGACTTCAACATTTTAAGAAGTCCCCTGAAATACCTGCAGCAATTAGATTTGGCTCGCCTTATGTGGCAAATTCCCCTCTCCTTAGCATTCACATTCATGGATCCTTTCACCAATTTAAACACATTTGTTAAGTTAGTCTTGACTATTGTCAAGTTCACCTATTAAATCTAAGCCTAGGCAAATTAGACACCTGCAGTTGCCATAGCCAGTGTATGGGTGGCTAAAATGTTGCTGCAGTTTTAGCAACGACCCCTGGAGATTTCTGGTTAACTCCACATTCCTGGGGGGAAAAGAACAAGGCACCCCCATATTCCACGGCTTCGGTATAACTGGTTTTGAAAGATTTAACATGTCACTCAGCTTTAAAGATGTTCTTTTCATCATGATGTTCCTGTTGTTCTCTACAACCTATACTATTTTTGAAGATAGGCTGGGGTGGGGTGGGGTAGCGATCACAAAGGTCTGTGAGTTTAAAAGTGCTGGAAACAGCTGGCATGCCAGCTCCAGCAGCCATTGCTCCAGTCGAAAAAAAGAAATTCAAGACCAAGTCACCACGGCCAGTAGACGATGATGAGAGACCAGCCCTGTCAGAGTCAGCACAGGAACCAGAGCCCATTGTCGTAACGGAGTCATTGTCTTTCAAGACTTGATGTAAGCTCAAGAAAGAAATCGTGCAACAGACAGGTAAGTCACTCTCCTCCTAGTTACTTCGAGTCTGAGACTTTGTTGGCAATGGCACTATTCTTGATGGCCATGAGGCGAGGAACTTGGGAAGTCTGTCCCAAGATTCCGGGATAGACCAGGAGTTCATAAAAGTCCAGGAACCTCTTAGCCTTTGGAGACAACTTCTGGCTGGTATCAGACAGATACACTAGTGAGCTTGATCTGTACCAGCAGAAGAAGTTGTGGTCCTCAACAGAAGCAAGAATCCAGAGGCTGAAAAAGCTGGCTATTCTAAAAATAGCCTTTGCTAATAATAGACCTGACTTCAGAGACCCAGATAACGTCAGGTGCACCACCCAGATGTTCCAGCAACTACTGTGTCTGGCACCTGAGACCTACCTTCCATTCTTCGTCATCCTTCAGTTAAGAACACTGAGGACACAGTCGGCAACACGATTAAAAAGCTGAAGATGTATTAAGACAGCGTTCATCCTGCCTTCTGACGCTGCATAGCCCCTGCAGAGTTGCTGGCCAATGAAAACAGATCAAGGAAGACATCACCAACAAGGTGATTAAAAAGATCACACTGCAGCAGGACACACTCCCCTTGGCACCAGTCCAAGCCAGAAGACCTGCAGGCAGGACCAGATGTCCCCCAGCCGGGAGAAGCAGATTCCCCTCACAGATGAAACTTCCTCGACCACAGAAAAGACATGAACAGTAAAACAGAAAGCCCAACTGTGTCCTGTCAGACCGAGTCCAAGAAAGCAAAGAAAAAAGCAAGGCTAAAAAAAAAAGACTGTGAAAGTAAGTGCCATTCCAGTGCCTTGTAGCATAAGAGAGTTGTAGCCATGACCCCTCCAACCCACTGGAAGGCACCTCACATATGCACACCCCAATAACTACTGACAACCAAGATAAGTGTTAAAAAGACCCAGTCTCTAGCCAAGCAGAAGCATGAGACAACTGTGTCTTTTAGGCAGTTTAGACTCAGTAGCCTGGCACACCAGAACCCCAGAGATACAAAGCTTTAGTAGAAACAGAGGCCCAATGTACACTGATACCTTCTCGACATATGGAAACTGAAATGATTTCAATTGCTGAAGTAACTAGAGGCTCCCAAAAATTGACTGTAGTAGAAGCAGAAGTAAGCTTGACTGGCAAAGAGTGGCAAAAGCACCCCATCATGACAGCCCAGATGCCCCATGCATTCTAAGCACTGACTACCCAAAAAATAAACACTTCAAAACCCTAAAAAGTTATCAATGAGCATTTAGTATTACAGCCATAAAAGCAGATGAAGTCATGTAGTTGAGCGGCTTGCCTAGCCTCTCTGAAAACCTTTCCATTTTGAGATAGCTGAAAGCAGAAGAACAGCAAATGCCTATTGCTACCAAGACTGTGCACCACAGGCAATACCACACCAACAGAAACGCTGTGATCACAAGATAATCCAGGAGCTGGAGAGCCAAGGGGTGGTGAGTAAGACCCACTCATCTTTCAACAGCCCCATTTGGCCGGTGCGTAAGCCTACTGGGGAATGGAGATTCACTGTGGACTACCGTGGCTTGAATGAGGTTACACCAGCACTGAGTGCTGCCATGCCAGATATGCTGGAGCTTCAATATGAGCTGGAGACCAAAGCAGCCAAGTGGTACGCCACCACTGACATTGCCAATGCCGTCTTCTCCATCCCCTTGCGTCATCTCCATTCCCATGCAGACCACAGTTTGCGGTCACCTAAAAATTTGTCCAGTACACCTAGAACCATTTACCACAAGGGCAAAAACACACCACCACCCTTTGCCATGGACTGATCCAGGCAACAATTGAAAAAAATCCTGTCATGCTCATTTGCAGTATATTGACAATATTGTTGTATAGAAAGACACAGTTAAAAAAGTTTTTGAAAAAAGAAGATCATTAAAATTCTCTTAAATGCTGGGTTTGCCATCAAGAGGAGCAAAGTCAAAGGACCTGCCAGAGAGATTCAGTTCCTTGGAGTGAAGTGGCAGAATAGACGATGTCAGATTCCAACAGAAGTAATCAACAAGATCACAGCCATGTCTCCACCAATGAACAAGAAAGAGACCCAGTCATTCTTAAGTGTCGCCAGTTCTAGAAGATGCACATCCCCGAATATAGTCAAATTGTCAGTCCTCTCTACCTGATCAGTAAGAAGAAGACCGAGTTCCAATGAAGCCCTGAAAACAACAAGCCTTCAAGGAGATCAAGCACGAAATCGCTCACACAGTAACACTTGGACCAGTCAAGATAGAGCCAGATATCAAACACATCTTTTATGCTGCATCCAGAGACAGAGGCATTTCCTGAAGCCTCTGGCAGAAAGTGCCCGGTGAGATTCAAAGTCGACCACTTAAGATTCTAGAATTGAAGCTACCGAAAATCAGAAGCCAGCTACACCTTGACTGAGGAGGAGATCCATGCAGCCTATGAAAGGATCCAAGTGGCCTCAGAAGTGATAGGCACTGAGATGCAACTCCTCCTGGCACCCCGACTACCAGTCCTGGGGTGGATGTTTAAAAGGAAGATCCCATCCACACACCATGCTACTGATGCCACCTGGAACAAGTGGATCACCTTGATCACACAGCATACCTCCATTAGAAGTCCAAGCCACCCTGAAATTCTTGAAATAATAACGAATTAGCCCAAAAGTAGGAATTTCAACCTTACTGATGACAATGAAGAAAAGAAAGTAATCCGTGCCAAAGAAGCTCTGTCCTATAACCAGCTGCCAGAAAATGACAAACACTTCACCCTTTTCACTGACAGCTCCTGTCACCTTGTTAGGATGAACTGAAAGCAGACAGCAGCCATCTGGAGTCCATCCCAACAAATCGCGGAAGCCATTGATAGAAAAAGTGAGTCTAGCCAGTCTGCTGAACTGAAAGCTCTGCAGCTGGCTCAAGACATAGCAGAGAAAGAGTAGTGGCCAAAGCTCTATGTCTACACCAATTCCTGAATAGCAGCCAATGCGATGTGAAGATAGCTTAATCGCTAGAAAAAGATCAATTAGCAGCATAGAAGTAAACCCATCTGGGCATCTGACATTTAGAAAGACGTTGCCAGCAGAAAAGAAAAGCTAAATGTCAGAGTTCGGCACATACACGCCCATACACCCAAAAGCCGGACCAACGAAAAGAACATAAACAACAATCAAGCAGACAGGGAGGCTCAAATCAAAGCGTCACAAGTAGACCTAGACTGGCAGCACAAAGAAAAAGTGTTCCTAGCTAAATGGGCCCACAATGCTTCAAGTCACCAGGGCAAAGATGCCACCTATAAATGGGCATGAGACCGAGGGGCAGATCTCACCTTAGATGTTATTTCACCAGTGATTCACAACTGTGAGACTCGTGCCAAAATTTAGCAGGCCAAAACCATAAAGCCTCTGCATAGTGAGAAGTAGTCTAAATACTAAGAAGCCTGGCAAGTTGATTATATACCTTGCCACAGACTCGCTGAAGTAAGCACTATGTGCTCAGCACAGTAGAAGCTATCAGCACCTGGCTAAAAACATACCCTATTGCATACGCCATGTCTCAGAGTACCATCCAAAGCCTAGAAAGACAAGTTCTGTGGCAACATGGTACGCCTGAACAAATTGAGTCTGACAGTAAGATTCATTTCAAAAACATCCCAGTTACCACCTGAGCAAGACAGCATAGCATTGAATGGCTTTTCCATATTCCCTACCATGCCCTAGCTGCCAGAAAAGTAGAAAGATATAATAAGCTTCTGAAAATCCACTTGAAAGCATTGGGTGGAGGGACTTACAGAAATTGAAACTAGCACCTAGCCAAAGCCACTCAGACAGTTAATACAAGCGGGTAAGAGGGTCCATAAACAGAGCTGGCCCTGTCCAGTCTGAATTCCTTCACACTATAGTGATAAAATCACCGTCGGTGCAGCACCCCGGTGGCCCCATCAATTCCCATCAGCGCCCTGCACACTCCAGCCCCACCCCGGCAGCAGGCTTTCCCCGAGCCAGCAGAGGAGGAGCGCACCCACTGGCTCCCACTTGCATGGCCAGTGGAGCAGCGTGGAGTGGCGGAGGCAGGTGCTCCCCGCACTGGTGATGCGCCAGTGACCAGTGCCCCATGGCGCTGGCAGGGCAGCAGCTGCCCTACTTCCTGGCAAGCTGCAAGCCACAAGACATTTTTGCAGGAAGGCCACCATGTTGCCTCATGGTAAAGTCTCAGGGAGGAAGCACCATCATCCAATGAAGAGGCAGCCTGCCTCATAAAGGTGCCCCAAAGTCTTGCCTCCTTTCGCAGCTCGGCTTTCATCCTGACTCGATTTTGACTGCTCCCTTGCTCCTTTGTCTCTCTCTCTTAGCCCCAGGCAGCAGCGTGGCTAAATCCACACTGGAAGCAGTGCAGCGCTAAAGACCATGCAGCTCCAAGCAGTACTATCTGCCCTTGGATTCCCCCCAGGGTTTCCTTTCATTCCTTTTATTTTTCAAGAGCTCCAGAGTGAGACTAGCACCACCCTTCCTTCCCTTCCTTCTCTTGCTCCACCAGCCCAGTAGCCAACACGGACGTTTTATTGTTGGATGTACTGTCTGATAAATGAACTTCCTTTAGTTGTTATTACCCTATTCAATCTCTCGTCACTTAGTAATGTCCCCTAGCATCCAAACCAGAATACAGATTCAGTTTCTGTGGTTTTATTTCAAGCTAATGTTCTTGTTCTTTACTACAGAGTTTTTGGTAAGAAAAGTTATGAAGATCATATGAGAATTAGAGGGGGAAACATGCATATGCTTCTGAATGAGCTCTGGTTTTAACAACATCATTCCTGCATGTGCAAGCATTATTACTGTAACTTCTCTATTGCAACTTGTCTTGTGTTCCTCCTTTTGGCCCTTGCCTAGCTAAGGTAGTTTCCCTCATACATGTCAAGTCCATCTTCAGATGGCCCCCCAGTAATTATAACAATGATAACAATAATGATAATAGTAATGATGATAATGATTATAATGATAATGATGATAATAATAATAATTATTATTATTAACTTTTACTTCCAATACCAATTCTATCATACTTTTTTTTAATTACAGGTTCCATGCTGGCTATCAGCTTTTTGGTAGCTGAAATCAAAAAAAGAGAGGCTGGGACTATCCATAACATGGAGCAAGTAACAGGTGTCTTATTGAGTTTAGCTCTGAATGAAGATCCAGTGAGGCTTAGGACTTTCCTCAGACAGAAGTCGGAAAGAACTTCTTCCTGTAACTCAACAATTCCTTATTGTTTGACAAACAAGCAAATGGAAAACGATTAAATATATCCATCTGTTTAGCCACCTAACATAGCTTAGTTCACAGCCTTCTTTATTGACTTCTATTAAACAAGTTTACTACCTTTGAACTACAATACTATATATATTCTTAAAAGTTTTCCAATACTATAATTAGAAATCCTCTACACATTCATACTGTTATCTACAAAGAGCAAACAATGCAATGACTATACCCTTCATTTTTCTATATGCATTGAAAATACACGGTTGGCTGAAAAAGTAATCAATTCACAATTAACAAGGCACAAGCTAAGCGAGAAGCCAAACTTGTTTTCTCAGCCAGTCTCATCACTTCTTCAACGGCTGAAGGCAACCCTGTAGCAAGTTTGCCAATTTACAACATCCTCGACCTCCTTTTTCTTTCCTGCAATTGTGGAAATTTTCCAGCAAAATAATTACCATTACAGCTATTTCTTACCTAGGAGAAACACACAAAAAGAAGTTGAATTGCTACCGTTCCCTACAGACAGACATACACAGATACATACATATACACACATATTCTACTAAATATCCAATAAGCTGGAAGTCTGGAAAACTGACCATTTTCTGTTTCATTTGAACTTCTGTTAGTCTAATATAATCCTACATGACAATATCAAAAAATTCAATGAAGTATAAAACTAAATGAATACTGTGTATGTGATTCCTAAACCCCCACATTAAAAGAGGAATCACCATATCACCATATCACAGCTTAAAGAAACTGTGTATTTCCACAGTATATCTAAGTCTAACACATCACTGAAACATTAGTATTAAAACAATAATTTGGCAAGCTTGAAGAAAAAAAGAAGGGTAAAATCTACATTTCACCTACTTGCTTTATTACCTTCTTCTGTTCACAAAAAAAAGTATTTGTTTCATGGCTACTCTAAACTTTTTGGAGAACATGTTTTGGAGAACATGTGTCAGAGTTTCTGAACTCTCCTGAAAACATGAGCCTGGTACAGGAACACTCTCACGACTCTGCAAGTGTCAGCTTAAATGAAGTGAATTTCACTTAAGTCAAATTGGGGAATTATGTTAAATCATAAAAGAAAGCAATGAGGATAAACACTTTGCTGTAATAAAACAATAAACTTTTTTAACAATAAAATTAAACCCAAGAGTAAGGCAAGTTTCCAGCTTTTAAAATTTGGACATACCTTGTACAGTCCAATGCCAGGATCAATAAGGAATGAGCAAGATGATGTAGATGGCTGACTGGGGGATCCACTATTTGGTTTTTTGACTTTGTTCTTGCAGTTGGAAACAGCACAGGGATTGACTTCTCCATCCTTATCTGTCACAGAAGCAGTGGTAGGAGTTTCAGATTCTGAACGTATCAAAAGTTGAACTATGTCATTTAGTCCAACATTGTAGTCAAATAAAGTGTGTCCATCTTCTAGCTGTCAAAAGAAATATACACTTATAAAACTCTATCTTAAGGTACATGAGTATTTTTCAAGTCTTCCTTTTATGTACAATAATTGTATAGACCAGAAGAGGGAAGCCACAGGTAAATAAAACCTATGTTTTGAGTATATGCAAAAACAAATTCTTATCAAAGAAGGCTTAAATCTAGGAACAGACATTTTTACAGGCTTTGGACTTTATAACTATATATCAACTTCCAATATAATGCAGTGATTTTTTAAAAAAAAATTAGGTAGCCTCTATATTGCCACTTACATTACACAAACAATAACCATAAGCATATGTGAGAAGTTTTAAATTAACACTGTGTTGTGTGCATTTCAGCTATGTAATTTCACAATTTGCTCTTTCCCCATCTTTTTTAGAAAGCAAGGCAGTATCTGACACTTCCCTGCATTTTGCAAACTATTTCTTAAATAAAACACCTAGACATAAAAAATTTATGCTCATACAACTCCATTTACTTCTCAAAACTGTAAAATTTGAAAGTGTTGTGCAAAACTGTAAAATTTGAAAGTGTTGTGCAAGAGAAACAACACTTAGAGGGAAGCATCAAAAAAATAGGTACTGCTCTTCAAGTTTATGAAAGAAAATCTCCTAAACTGAGAGCATTCAAAAATATATTTATTCGACACTTAACCAGGTTCCCTGTTCCCAAGGCCCCCACCCCAAGATCAAAACAAGATTAATGAACTGAAATGAAGTTTAACCAGTCAGTTTAAAAGATACTATAAAACCGAAAAAATATGCACTGTGTAGCACTCCCTCAAATAACTTTATACATCAGGCCCCACTATATTACAGATGCATCAGATCCTGCAGAACATCACAATATAAAAATAAAGAGTTACTAAATTATATATAAAACAGAGTTACTAAACATTATATTTGGACCCACTCTGCACAGCTTTAAGATACTTGCTATCACCTTTGTTTTACTCCATGACCTCACCTACCTACACTTAAACTGAGAAACTCACACCAAAAAAAAAGACAAATTGTATGCTAGGAAAGAAATATAGGGAATAGTGATCATTGGTGCTTTCCTCAGGTAAACACTCAATGACCTACAGGATCTTTAAACAGCATCTTGATTCACCTAGGAGTACAGTACATTGCTTTGAGATATCAAAAATAGTGTTAGTTACATTTTACTTCATGTTGCACTGGGAGAAGAACATGCATGACTAAAAAATTTCCCATTCCTTTCCAAACTACTTTTGCAACAAAAAAAACCTATGTGTCCTTTTTCAAGAATAGATACTATTTTCAATACAACTTCATGTTTCATGCATCTTTTCCAACATAATTGTTTTCATAAGTTTATGAGCAGCATCAGTACAAGAAAAAATCGGGAATAGAGAGGAACAGAAAAAAATAAAAAATGAATTTTCCAGTTTCTCATTAATATAGTTTTCTGTAACATTCAAGTGATCTCAGGATAGACAAAAGTGGAATGCGTATTTCTTCCTCCATCCTCTCTTCTTTTGCAAACTCTAAAGGGCCCTGGACAGTTATGAGCAGAAGCTGACAGTCAAGAAATGAATCGTTTCTTCTGCCATGAATTTAAGATCTGTGTGGGAAAAAAAAAAAAATTGTTCTCCTTACTGCTGATAACTACTGTACCCACCCACAACTGGGATCTGTAAATCAGAGTATTCAGTTTGTTTCAAAGTATTTGAAGCTATCACAGCTGTCTGGTCAACAGCTATGGGAACAAACCTTGTTCAGCTGAGTGTTTTCAAACCAGTTCAACACACAGCATATAGAACCATCCTGAAGATTTTCATGCTTTTACTATTAAAAGAATGCAAGTCTGAAAGTGGAAATCTCCAGCAACTGTGATTCTACAGGTGACTACCAACACCACCTCATATGTCTGGGCCTTTAGGCTTGGGGATTCATCTCAAGGAACAAGATACTTAAGAAAGTTTAGGTAACTTTTTCTGATTATATCATTGAGATCCATGTCATATGCCATACATTCCTACCCCTTTGACAACTCTTAGCAAAGGGGACAGAAGTGTTCTTGCAGCCCTACAACAAGATTGAGGGCTTTTAATACCACAGGAAGTTTGCATTTGCACTGTTACTAAGTTTAAAGTGCTACTCTTATATTCAGTGACCAAATAAACTCCAAAGACATATAATCACCTGGAATAATACATGGAAAGGAGGGAATACACATTTCTGGAGTAGCTACTGCTTCTGAGCACTACTGTAGGCCCACTTTGAAGATTAAAACCTCCAGCAAATGATTTTCCTTTTTTGGTTGCAAAATGTTTGAAAAATTCAGCTGCACAATGCAAGACAGACCACTTCTAAAATAACAAATTAACTGGATGTACCAGAGACAATATAACTTCTGCTCCATTTTTCTGTTCCAATTCGACTGGACAAGTTAGAGATTCCAGTGCACAGTTTCTAGAATCTTATGGGATCAGGAAATTTTCTAAAAGCTAATGCAGTAGAAAGAAAAGGCTGACTTTGCGCCTGGTAGACTGAAGGTATGTAAACAACTTATAGGTGAGACTGTAGAAAAACTGACGTGCAGGCTGTCACAAAAATACTTTGAGGTGCTGCAGTTCAAAGTCAATTCAGTAAAGATTTAATTCTGAACACCCTGAATTATCTAAAATAACTAGGTAAAGACTGGTAATATTCAACTAAAAAAAGTCCTGTCTCTAATTTTTGCAATTTATTCTTCAGCTGTGACTAGAGAATAGGTTGTATCTTTGATACAAAATTAAATCCTCCCTATTAGCACGAGAGGTGAAGACACACAAAAAAAGTGTCCAGAAAGAGTTATAGTTAACATGTTCAGAAAGGAAGACATACCAACGCTAGGCCTTGAGTAAGAAGCTGCCTTCCCTAATGACATGCACACACACCACCATGCACAGTCTACCTATTCCTGCACAGCAATAAAAGAAGTCTCCTTTCTAGAGACATTCAAAACCCATGTGGACATGTTCCAGTGTAACCTCATCTAGAAGAACCTGCCTTGGCAGGAGGGTTGGACTAGATGACCTTGAGGTCCCTTCCAACCCTAAAAATTCTGTGATTCTGTGAAGTCAGCTTTGATGAACGTGAACTAAATGATCAGCAAAAAAACCCAGTGTTAACAATGTTACCTACTTTACAGAATTAATTCAGAAGTTAGACTGTCAGATAAGAAATTGGTTGGACAGTCCCACCCAGAGGGTAGTGGTCAACGGCTCAGAGCCCTGATGGACAGCATGGACAACAGGTATTCCTGAGGTCTGTACATGGACCAGTGTTATTTATTCATTAATGACATAAGCAATGCAATTGAGTGCACACTCACCAAATGTGCAGATGACACCAAGCCAAGGGGTATGGCTGACACACCTCAAGGACAGGATGCCATGCAGAGGGATACAACAAGCTTCAGAAGTGGGTCCAAGGGAAACTCAGAAGGTTTATCAAGATCAAGTACAAGGTGCTGCACATGGGTTGGACCATCCTCAGTATCAATACAGGCTGGGGGATGAAAGGTCTGAAAGCAGACTTGAGGAGACAGATGCAGGTGCTGGTGGATGAGAGGCTGGACATGACCAAGCAACGTGCACTCACAGCCCAGAAAGCCAAATGTGTTCTGCACTGCATCCAAAGAAGTGTGGACAGCAGCCCAAGGCAGAGGATTCCACCCCTCTGCTCTGCTCTCATGAGATCTCACTTGCAGTGCTGCATCCAGCACAGAAAGGACAATGATCTGGTGGAGCAAGTCCAGAGGAGACCACCAAGATGGATGAAGCACCACTCTTATGAGGAAAATTGGGATTATTCAGTTTGGAAAAGAGAAGGCTTTGTGCTGACATAANGACACACCTCAAGGACAGGATGCCATGCAGAGGGATACAACAAGCTTCAGAAGTGGGTCCAAGGGAAACTCAGAAGGTTTATCAAGATCAAGTACAAGGTGCTGCACATGGGTTGGACCATCCTCAGTATCAATACAGGCTGGGGGATGAAAGGTCTGAAAGCAGACTTGAGGAGACAGATGCAGGTGCTGGTGGATGAGAGGCTGGACATGACCAAGCAACGTGCACTCACAGCCCAGAAAGCCAAATGTGTTCTGCACTGCATCCAAAGAAGTGTGGACAGCAGCCCAAGGCAGAGGATTCCACCCCTCTGCTCTGCTCTCATGAGATCTCACTTGCAGTGCTGCATCCAGCACAGAAAGGACAATGATCTGGTGGAGCAAGTCCAGAGGAGACCACCAAGATGGATGAAGCACCACTCTTATGAGGAAAATTGGGATTATTCAGTTTGGAAAAGAGAAGGCTTTGTGCTGACATAATCGCAGCCTTCCAGCTCCTGAAGGGAATCCACAAGAAAGACGGATATTTTTTAGGAGTATGCAGTGACACAACAAGGGGGAACAGCTTCAAACACAAAAGACAGTAGGTTTATATTTGATAGTAGGAAAAAATCTGTAGTGTGAGGGTGGTGAGGCACTGGAAGAGGTTGCCCAGAGAAGTTGTGGATGTCCCATCTCTGGAAGTGTTCAAGGCCAGGTTGGATGGAACCCTGAGCAACCTGGTCTAGTGGAAAATGTGCCTGCCCATGGCAAGGAGTTTGGAACTACATGATCTTTAAGGTCCCTTCCAACTCAAATGATTTTATGATTCTATGATCTGCCAAAGTGGTTGTGAAGTTTTTCCCCCACTCTGTTTTTATCATTTTTTGTCATTTCACTTTCCGGGAATATTTTATGACATCAGACTACTCTATGACTAATGAGGTTACACTTAAGTCTAAAAGCACTGCAACTGGGATAAGATTACTATAAACACACTTCACATGAGGCAGGTTGTAGTGTTTGGCAACATGACAGGGGAAGAACACCTGTTTGTGGCATGAGAAAAAGAGTAAGTTCCTGAGTAAGAGCAACTGTATAAATTTAGACCAAGTCAACAACTCTGCAACAATATCTGCTTCTAGAAACAAGGGAGAGAAATGCAGAAACTAAGTAGAATTAAGTTCACATGCTTTTTGACAGAAGAATTAATGTGTGAATCTACAAGCATACCTGTACCAAACATTACTGCATCAATGACAATTAAAATTCTTAGAGTAACAGAGTTGGAAAACAGTGTTTGCAGAAATCTATTCCACACAAAAGAAGAGCAGTATTTGCAGAAATCCATTCCACAAAAAAGGCGAGCAGAACTATAAGATGTTCTTTCTTGAATTACAATATAGAATTTAATCTCATTCTGCTGCATAAAAGAAGATTCCCTCAAAATGTTTGCCTGGTCAGTGTACTGAAGGAAAAGAAACAAACATTACATGCTTAATTATTCAATAAGCATTTAAGGACACTTGTCATTCACAAGTTTATACATGCAAATTAGAAACAAAAGTAATCAGGCAAGTACCAGACAATCAATCTTATTCCAGTCAGTTATGATTTCTTAATGAGTGAATAGAACATGTACTAAAGCAAAAATAACTGAATTGGCAATTTCATTTACAAAATTTTGCTTGCTCTTCTGATCCTGTCATTACAAGAAGATGCACTTCTCCCTTAGCAGTAGATTTCACTTTCAGTTTTCCTTCCTCTTGATGACTAGTATGGTTCAAAAGCCCTTAACATTAACATATTCTGAATGAAATGACACGAAACAGCACCAAGCTTTACTTTATCTAACACTCTTACACTACTCTAAATATATATAAGTAGAGAAACAGATTACATCTTTCATATATATTTTCATCATATGTTACAGACACTATAAATTTCAAAATACTCCTAGAGAAGCTTGTTATAAATACTTAAATGTAAGACAACACTCGGCTTACACTACTACACAAGAGCAGCTGTAGCAATGCAATACTGAAATTGATACCTACTTAATACCACTGTTAGAAGACTTGTCTTAGAATGTCAGGACTCAAATTACTTTAAAAACATGCAGAAACTGCACTTAGATGAACATGAATGATCATGCAGAGTGTGGTACAACACAGTATTACTTGAGAAAAAAAAATTACGCCTATCACATCCACTATAAGTCTCAGCAGAAGCACAGCTCATTTTGGGTTATACAGCATGTACAGAACCTCCCAGGAAAGCATGTAATAATTCTTGTAAGAATACATTACCTACTGTTATTATCTTAATGTGTGATCCAGTAGCATAAGTCCCTGGGTCACCTGAATTCAGCCACTCCACTTGACAATGAAGACCTTTAATCAGTTATGAAAGTGGGCCTTTAACCATCTTCTCAAGTTATCTTTTCCAAGAAATAGAGCAATGTCTATATCTAGCAACACACACAAAACAAACTATAATGAATGTAGACAGGTTCTTTAATTAACAAAGTATGATGAAAAGTGAAACCAATTTCTGCACAGGCATTTACATGCACTCTGCAAATTGAATAGGAAATGCATAAAGAGCTCCAAGCTCAAACTCAGAAGAAAAACCTTCTATTAAAAGTTGTTTACAGGAGTTACACAGATTTAAGTTAGTCTGAAGAAATCCAGAACCCGTAACTTCCACCTGAGTAATCACTTAAAGCAAGTAAAGCGGACTTCTAGAAATTCTGGTATTCTCCATCTCAAGACTGACATACAAAACAAACCTTTTCTGCCTGGAGGAACGTTCTTGGAATTGAATTCCACTGAAGCGCTCACACATCTCTAACCAGCATCCAGTAACGGAAAGCCTAACCGAAAATTCAAATTCAGTTTATCTGTATGTACCAAGTGAGTTTGGGGCAATGGGAACAATTCAGGACAAGAAAACTTTAATAACCCTTTACTACACAACACTGGACCCCAGCTCATGGACTGTGGCCATTCTCAGAGTATGCTCAGTTTGCTTACACTTTCAAACCTGAAAGAGAACCTGAACAGTATTTTTATTTCACATGCCAAAACTGTAACCTGGATTATCTTTCATCTGAAAACAATGCTTCAGGATTCCGGGATCTTTAAATCTGTGTATTAACCACATTCAGAACAGTAGGCACATGGTCAGGCTTTTACAATAACTGTGTACTAGAACTGTTTCCGAAGGAAATACAATTTCCTCAGGTGGAACACAGATTAAAGCTAAATAAAAGGGGATCTAGTAGCCAACCACAAAAAGAAAGTCACTGTCTTTATATGAATAGAGATGTTTCATATGTGCTGTCAAAGTGCCTGCAACTCCAGGAGATCCAGTTCCTCCTCCAGTTTCAATAGTACTTGTTACAGGTCCTACAAGGCTACTCTGTCAAAAAAAAATGTGTCTGGTGATCATTCTACTTAAACAACCTATATTCCTGCACATAGGGCAGTTCTAATGCCATCAGTGACTTTTTTTCAATGATGTACCAGTAACTGCTAACAGTCCAAAGAGACATTCTTGGCCCTGAAAAATGAAACTTCTCAGAAAATTCATTATATTAAGAGGATAAAAATGCAAACATCTTTAAGCAAAGACTGCACATCTATGAGGTGTAGTGGGCCCTTCTTACATGTCTACAGCAGGCAGGTTTTAAAGTTCAGGTTTGACTATACTCTCTCTACATTTTAAATGAGGTTTCTACATATATACTGTGCAGTCATGAAGATACCCTGTGCACATCATTCACACCCTATTCACTCCGGCACTCCTGAATGTCTTCTCATAACTCTCTCTTCCTTATTGCTGCTGGCTTTAGGAAGATCCTAATACAAACAAACACCTATCAGCCTCTTAAAACTAACTACAATAAAGATTTACTTTCCTAAATAGGAAATAACTTCTATCTTGCTTGGGAAAAAACACCAAAGAAACTCCAAACCACCAACAGAAATAAAAAAAGAAACCTTCAGTTGCCCTTATTAGTTCTTTTTGTCATGGTTTGCATTTCATGGCTTGCTGTTAAAAACAGATGCAAATGACAGATCATTGCTTCATTTCAAAGAGAAGAACTTCTCATTACTTAAAAGGAAAAAGATGATAAAATTATTGCTCTGCCTCTACTCTCTCTCTTTAGCACATGCGTAGGTGAAACAACTGGACAACCATGTTCTCCAAGGTCTAGATCCATATCCCCCCAGAACAGAACACGGACAGATCACAACTTCATAAAACAGTAACCAACGAAAATATCAGTGTCTGGAGAATATGGTCCAAATTGTACTCAGTTCTGTTGATTTTTTGCCAGAAGATCCACATTTTAAAGCAGCCTACATGTGAAGACACGACACCACCAAAAAATTGCAAGAACACAGTAACACAAACTATTCCTTTTATCAAAGAATATGCTCTGTTTTGACCACTTATGTGTGTTACAGGAGAGCTAACAACTTACACTGGACTGAATAAAAAAAGCAGTCCTAACACTGGATAGTATCAAAGGATTTACTGCCAATAAACTGTATTTTAGGTAGATATCATAGTCTCACAGAGACTCCCACTGTCTCAGCAGAAAATATAAAGCAAAAGGAACTCGTAGGTATGGAAGAATATGGAAGTTCCCACATTCTAAGAAAGGCTTTTCTACAACTTTAGTTACAATCAAATAGTTAGATCATACCACAGTGTGAACATGCTGTGCTTGTTCAACTCTCCACACAAAGAGGAAGTCTGGTATGCTATAAAAATTCACACAAACTAGGAAGAAATTACAGAATCTTCTTGCTTAGACTGTAATTGCACATCAATCTTCCTATAAAGACCATGATAAAATGTACATTTGTCATCTTTGTACTCAATCAATAGGATTAGCTTTCTCAGAGCAAAAATTCACACTTGTCCTGAAGTTCTGTAACTAAAACTAAGAACAAAAGCCTCAATTTTAAGGCCAGATTCTCCAGCAAACAAGTCAGTTTTACACCATTTCTACAAAGTTATTTCTGGAGTGTACAGGTGGTACCAACATATTTTACCTTTTGATTTGGAATAAATACAATCCAAAATTAATTCCAGTGCACAAGACTAGCGCCAACACAACAGGAGCTGAAAGTCAAGAGATGTAAGAAAAGATTTCTTTACCATTCTCAGTTTCAAGGAATGACTTCTACAGGATTCAAATCTGCACCTCTTCCATGTTACATTTTTTAAAAAACAGTTCATGTTTTGAAGATTATTTATCCCCTTATTACTGGGTAAGATACAAAAAAATTGCTAATTTAGATATGGTATTTTCTTCTTGGATTCAACTCTATATCCCATTAAAGGAACACCTGCTCATTAACTTCTAGATGGAAGATGAAGTTAGAGCAGAAAGGTTTATCTTCTTTTGGTGTTCTCAGGCATCTTCTAATTAGGTAAATAAATGTTCATGGTGTCTTCTGGATGATATTTAGGAATACCTGATACTTTAATTAAAAAAAAAGTATGTCAAAATATAAAGCTGCACTGAAATCCTCAGAAGCATGGAAAGACTCATCCATCTCTGTGCTGATTAGATGAGAGGGGTCAAGTACCTCCTGTATGATGGCATGGCCTTCTATAGCACAGGCAACTGAAGTTCAGCAACAGTGGTGCCAGCGAGAGCAAATGACTATCTGCAGCTTGTAAGGACACCTGTAATGAAGAACTGGTTATTATCTGAGGTTTCCATAATCAACAAAAAAAATCCCAAACAAACACT
>VYZS01026275.1:28017-40579 GCA_013400695.1 Neodrepanis coruscans
AGAAACTTAGTTCCTAGGTTTTTGAGGACATTTCAGGGACAGTTATCTCAATAAAATTTAGGGAAGCACAGTCGGAGAAAATGGTGTAATCTTATGCACCATTTCATGTTTCAGGGGGACAAAGGTTTCCCTCAAAAATCTTTGATGAGATATTTTTGATGGCAATTAATTGACTGTGGCCATTACAGAATTTATATCACAGTATTAATGTGACTGCTGGTATCTTATTTTTCAGAATAATTCTTCTTATGAAACTTGAAGGGTGCTTTGTTGAAAATTGTTTTCTTTCAAAATGAGAACTTCAATTTTGGTAAAGACTGGGGGACAGTTGAGTAAAAGAGGCTTAGCAGTAAGGCAGAAAAAGCCTTGCCTTCCTTTTGCTGCATAGACTAAAAGTACTTACCAAAAATTACTTTTCTGAAACCAAATCAACTTTATTCTGCTTTAATGTTCTCAAAACCAACCCTGTTTGCAGTTTGATGTTTATAGCTAAGCTGTTTTAAGAGTTGGTGTGCTGCCAGGAAGGAATTTTTCAGCCCTACTCTGAGCTGTGTTTTCCTCCTGTCTCCCCTTCCCCTTTTGCCCTGGCAGCTGCACTACTTGGTCTTCATGGTAGGGTGGGTCATGGAGGTAGGAGCAGATTTACCCTGTGGAAAGGTAATTAATTTTCTGCTGCATTTTACCTTTAGTTCTGGAGTGGAATCCCTTATGCTCAAACAGGCACAAGCGGTGTGCCATGGAGGACCAGATTAGCACAGCTAAGGCAAGGAGGCAGGGGAATTGCACCTGGCAAATGTTCACTGTTAAAATTGACTTGATGGCAACATGGAGCCGTGCCATCAGCGATCTGCACTTCAGAGCTCTGCATGTATAAATTGGCAAAGAATTTGTAAACTCCTAGGTGTATTAACACTGCCAACAACCTTGGTAATGATGAGTTAACTGTCAACCACGTTGATAGTTTTGCAATCCTCACACAGATTAGATGTTGTCATTGTCTTTTCTTACACCATTCATTGTGAATGAAGTTTTGCTTCAGTGCCACAAATAAGTGATTTTTGGGTGGAAAAAAAAATGTCCTCCCAAAAGCAGAGAAGCCCAAGCTAAGAACAGAGCTTAATGAAGGGTGGAGGAAAGGCCAACTTCAAGAGCTGAGGAGAGCTCGGACACTGTCCTTGGATGTAGGCTGCACAATCTATTAAAAGCTGTCTCTCATGTCAGTAACTCACTTGGGCTGAGCATATTTGTGGGTGAGAGTGCTATAAAGTCTTTTTGTTCTGTTGTGATTCAAGTATTTAATAATAAGATAGCAATAGCACTAAAAATAGGAACACCATAGTTGGTAAAGACTGGGGATGCAGAAGGAGATATGCAGTCTCAGTTATGACAGGAGGGCAAA
This sequence comes from Neodrepanis coruscans, assembly GCA_013400695.1. Lineage (NCBI taxonomy): Eukaryota > Metazoa > Chordata > Aves > Passeriformes > Philepittidae > Neodrepanis > Neodrepanis coruscans. The sequence continues at coordinate 29,417 of VYZS01026275.1, forward strand.
GAAAAAGGAAAGAAAATACCAACTGAAACCAGCAACTTCTACAGAAGTGCTTAATCAAATATGAACTTTGTATACAACCCATCGACAGCAAATTTGCCTCTCACAAAGTGAAGAGCTTGTGAGTGGGACCGTGCCTTTTTTGGTCACGTTTTGCAAAGGGCTGAAAATATGTGCTTAGTAGGTACTGTGGCTTTTTCAAGTATTCTGAGCCTTTCTGTGCACTAAAAGCATTTTTGCCAGTATTTATATATTGCTTCTATCTTTCATCATATAGAAACCTTCCTCCTTCCAACCCCATCTTCCACTGAATATATTGTAACAATATTAATCGAGGTTTTTGTGCTGTATGGCACCTATATCCTAGAGAATAAAAAATAATAAACATGAGCAGGAAGAATGGATCAGTTAATTAAATCCAGGCAGGAGGTGTTGTGTTCTGATACAGACTGATAATGGATTCATAAGTGAGCCTGTCTGGAGTTGTTTTGTTCAGACTTGTGCGAAAGATAAAGTTCAAAAAAAAGAGGAATCCCTTCAGTTTGCACTTGTGACAGCCAGCTTTCAGTTTATCATTGGAGAAGAAGATGAATGTGTCCAGATATTAAAACTCAGTAATCAAGTAAATTCTTCTATTCACAATATTGAATTTCTATCTACAGTGCATTTTAAGCAGGTGGCACAGAGTAATTGATGACCAGCACTTCTTTTTAACTGATAGTCCTATATCAGGGCTTTAAACATATGCTCAATTACAAGCATTTTAGTAGTTTCATATGAGTCATTGTAAGCTCACTGGTCTGTATTTATGCAAGTTTTTAATGAAATCCCATGGGTCTAAGTGATTATTTTTTAGTTGCATTTGCACAAACACCAGCCAACCCTCCTAGGCCTATTTTTGCACATTCAGGTGATAGTTACAGACTAAAGCAAACCTGTACTCACTGTACATGTGTATGAAGGTTAGGACACAGTGCTGAAAACACATTCTTATCTTGGCGGTAAAGAATAATTAAACCTGCAAAGTAATACAGTCCTCCTTGCTCTAAAATAATATCTAAACTCCCATGCAACAAAACCAGCTACTTTTTGGCACACAAATCAGGTTATTTTCTTTGTCAATCTAAGGTTTTGGTGTCGTTTTTTTTTTTAAGGAAAAAACCCACAAAACCCTAAAAACAAAACAGTTTCTATTTTCTTCTGATTTCCTAAATTTACATGTCTAGAAAAAAATCTAAATAAGCATGCAGAACACCTCTCCATTGCAGCTAAAAGTGTAAATAATGGCAGCAGTGTGGTTTTCTGCTGAGAAGTGGTTAGGCATACCAGGTCGCTTTACCCCTTGAGAAAGCACAAGCAATTTAGAATCTCTGCATATTGTTTTTACACATTGACCCTTATCCTGGAGCAGATGTGGCCAAAAACAGCATGCAGAGGGATGATTGTGTGTTCAGTATGTTCAGCTGAAGGATTTTCACTGCACATTTCAAGGTTAGAGGACTGTGATCAACTGCTAAACAAAAGGAATGAAACAGAGTAAGATACTTACAAATATATTTCTAGCCCAATCTTCTAGTCACACATTACATCAAGGCAGTGAATGATAATTGCTTCTAAAGAACAGTTAGGTAGGATGTTTTTCCTTGGGAAGAAAAAGAAAATAAACTTACTAGAAATTCAGATGTGATTAGTGCATGTGTGTTTGGGGGTTTTCTTGTGGGTTTATTTAGAGAAAACCATATAACGTAACTATTTATATTCAACTTTTTTTTTTTAAGTCAGTGTTTTCCCTTTTGTTTATTTGTGCCCTAAAAACATCTTTCCTGCTTTCTAAAGCCCCTATATGTGTATATATAAACAAGCAAAATTATTACCATTATACTTTTATAAAGAAAAGAAAAAAATACAAATTATTTATAAAAGATATAAGACAGCACACCAAAACTAAAGTTCATTTGACACAGTCAAGATCTAATTTACAAGGGAGTAGAAATACCCTTTTAATCCAGATAGGCAGTTCATGGTTTTAGAAACTGTAATGCTTCTAAAATGATCATTACTACTCTTACAGTAGAATGGTGTACTTGAAACAAAAAATGCTGTTATTTATATACCCTTTACAAAGTGAAAATTCAAGAAGGCCACTCCCTTCTCTGTGTGAGAGAGAAGAGTCGATCTCAGAGATGCCTGAAAATCTACCAAGTAAATGTACTGAACCAAGGTCGATCATCAAGTGCCTTTCCTAGAGCATAATTTGAAATAGAAGGATAAATGGTTCCAGAGCAATAAAGGTGTTAGAAGTCAAAGCCAACATCTTCCGATAACAACATCTCACTCAGCAATCATTAACAGGAATACTGTGTTAAGGTTTTTTAGTAAAGTCCTTAATTATGATGATGGTCACACAAAATAATTCCATTAAAACAATCTAATTTGGAAGTGAAAAAGAAATAACTACTTCAAGGCCTCTATTAGAAGGTGAAGTATGCATTTTTTTGTACCAAATGCCTCAAGAGAGAATATCTTTTGGGTTATAACCACTAAGAGAACATCTGGAAGCAGTCCAGTCTACAGCATCTTTATAGTTTCAAGATTGTCAAGCATCTCTATTGAATTATTTGAATGAAGGTTAAGCACATAAAAGACATTTATTTAATTTAAAATTAGGGTTCTGTTTTGCCATGGACAACAACTTTACAAAATTCTATAAATTATTTTTGAAGAATACGATGACAACATTTCAAAATGAAACACGAAACTTTTTGGACAACTGAAAGTTCTGAAGCTTCTTCAAACCTCACACTACTTCCTACTTGCAGAGAAAGCCAGTTTCTTAAAAAAAAAAAAAAAAGCAGTTCCTGCAGGATTTTCACTGTTCATATGAAAAAAACCATAGGGCTAAGCTACTTCAGAGTAAATTTACTAGCTATTATGAAAAATGCAATAAATAAACCATGCAATTGAGACAAAGCATGAAAGTACATCTTGAAATTGATCTGTTTTTTTGTGCTAGCTTTGTTTTGCTGGTTTCCTTTCCTGTAAGTGACTGTTATATTGCTTTTAGTAATGGTTGGGATTTTAAGTGTTTGACATTAGCCCACTCAGTTTCTGTACTGATTTTTCACTGCTTACAATCACCTGTTAAGAGATTTGAGAAACAATCACAAAGTGATACTGAATACGTAAGTTTCCCTCATGCTGCATGGAGTGCAGCTAGGTCCAACTCAATGATGAAAAGCAATGAGGCTACAAGTGGGCTTTGTTGAGTCAGAGGGTTTAGTGTCTATCAAGACAGACTGTAAGTTGTCATAAATATGAACCGTCCTTCATAAGAAATGAGTGACAGATCATCTCAGGTGTGAAGGGTGATTTTCCCGTCAGGCTTTGAACAAGTCTTTCAAAAACCCCCTGTGGGGTATACCGATAGCACAACTGAGATTGAGCTGCTATAGGTTATACAAAATTAGATAGTGGGCTTCATCTCATTCATCCCTCGGTATGTGCACAGGAATCTCCAAGTACAGGCAAAAACCGTATCAACACAACAGACCTATGGAACTTTCCGTTTTCCTCACTAAACCGTGGATAAGGCTTGGATGCGGGCTGAGACAGGCGATGCCGTGCGGCCAGGGCCGAGATGTCCGGCAGGGCTGAAGGGAAAAGCAGAGCCGGACGCCCACCCCCGGCTTCCAGCCCCAACTTTCTTGCTCGCCCCTCCGCCGCGTCCCCGGGGCCGACAGGGAGCCCGGCACCGCCCCCGCCCGGCACTGCCGGGAGGGAGATGCTCGCTGTCACTTTCCCTCTTCCCCAGCGCCGCCCCCTACCCTCCCCCGCGCCCGCCGCCGGCGCTGCCCCGTCCCACGGCGCCGAGCGCGCTCCCCGCCAGCAGCAGGCAGGGCCGGGCTGGGCAGGGCAGGGCCACNTCCCCTAAGGCGCCCGAAACCCCTGTCCTCACCCCCACCCTTAAATGCCGTGTAATTAACGAACGTGGGATGCTCCGTGCAATCACCATAAGTCAAAAGAACCTTGCAGTTACCTGGGTAGTAGATATGCAAGAATACATTGCTATTAAGCTGCTCTTCTGTGCGTATATTGCTCACAGGTTACGGCTATTTTTCCCCGCTCCAGTAACCTGTTGTATCTGTACCTGATGCTTACCACGCACTGCTGAAACCTCCCTCATCTGTTAAAGGGCCGGTGGCAGTGTGTGTTAGTGGGGGAAGGCGATTCATGCTGATTGTTGAGCAGGAATTTTGGACAGGCTGAAGGTGTTGAGCACACTGCAGATTTAAGCTTCTCGATTTTCCTGAGGAGGAGTGGTTGTACAGTCATCCCTGAAATTTTAACAACTCGATTCATGTGCACAGTGTTCAGGTGGATGCATGATAAGAGGGAGGCAGGGTGTAGATGTTTGCATACTTGGTAAACACTTTATATTTTGAAAGGTTATGCCTGTTTAATATATGAATACTGCATAATATCTTCAAGTTTGCAGTAGTTGGCTACAAAGACTTAACAGTGCTATTTTTATGCGCACTAAAAGGATGGTAACATCTGATAGTGTACATTTTAAATTACAAACGTACATGTTCTTGTTAGGACAGAGTTTTTTTTTCCTTTTGGGGTTTTTACTATTGCTGAAAAAACTGACTGTGATGCTGTATATTCTTTGGGAGGGTGGTCCCGTTTAATCTCAGGAATGCTAGATTGATGGAGGAAAATGCTGTCAGTCCGTCTAAAGACTTGTTAATTGATCCTTACTTATTGGGGACGAGTGACAGCAGAACAAAATCCAGCCACTGAAGCAGAGACTAGGTTAAGCTAAAAATGAAAAATTGTCTCTTTGGATGTGAATTTGCCTGCAGCCTCCAAGCACAGAACAGACATTTCAGTAGGGCCATATGCTTTGCCAGCTTCTCTAGAGGCAGTGACAAGGGAACTAATTTCTGACCTACAAATCCCCCCCTTTTTCTGTCTTTTCAGCCGTAAGCACAGAATTGGCAACTGTCAAATCATATGGTGCCTGTCTACTCGGGACAAATGTCAAATACGGATCATAAAATTGATTTTTCACTTGTCCTTTTAACTAGGCATAAAGAATCTCTATTAGAGAGGAAAAATAATTTGCTAACACCCATATGTTTAAGGTGACACACTTGTATTCTATAAGATGTGCTTCTGAACACTCATAGCTAAAATTATTCACTTTTTAAGACAATAATAATACAGCTTTTTGGTTCAGGGATGTTTTCCAGTTTTTGGCGTCAAAGTCATTAGGCAAAGCAAGAATTGTATCATCTCAGTATATATATTTTTGTCATACTTAAACCTTTGGTATGGATATAAGATTATGGAAGCAAATGAATCTGTTGTCTGAATAATAATATAAGTACTTAAACCTTTGGTATGGATATAAGATTATGGAAGCAAATGAATCTGTTGTCTGAATAATAATATAAGTTAATTCCTTAGTATGCACTGCATTGACAGACAATTATTTTGATTTGAATTTTTGCTCCATTAACATGATTTAAAAAAAATCAAAATTGTAAATTCTTGCTGCTTTAGAACACACAGTGAGAAGGAGAGGCTTAATGAAGACATGTTAATCCTCAAGTAGATTGCCTACGGGTACTTGTGCACCACTATCTTTTTCACTAAGGTACTTGAGTATCAATCCTAGAAACATTTCATGCCAAGTAAACGTGATGGAGTGGTATCACTCCTAGAAGTGTTCGCTCTGAAATGCTACTTCTGGGAATTATGATTTAGCAAAATATAATTAAAGAGCATTTGTAGAGTTGCAACAAGCCTCAAAATTTTACTTTTGCAAAGCTGAGATTTCTTTTAACCTAGCTATACATAGTGGTTGGTATCTTGTCCATCCGTTTTGGCCAAACTTGCCAACATGTGGCAAAGGAGTGAATGCAGTTAACACTCTGAAAGTAATACGTTTAAAGGGTAGTTAAATGCATGAAACATTCCTAGATAGCCTCTGTGTAAAATGTATTTCTCATTTTCATAATGCATTTTTCTAACAAGATCTGCAAACAGAATAAAATCTCTTTGGGTGTTGATCGTGACAGTTACACTGTATTGTCCCTGGGAAGTTCTTTGCAATGAGGACAAGGTACTGGTGTATTACTGTGTGTTAACTAAAATCCTCTGGCTTTTAGGTCCATATGACTGTAAAAACATAGTTCTAGGTACTGACTGTGGTCTCAGTTTAGATGGGTTGCGATATAGTTTCAGATGTCCAATTTTATCCGGACATATGTACATGCTAACAGTTACACTGTGGAGTTAATCACTATGTTCAGGTATATGTCAAAGCAAAGTGGCAGTTTTAGATGTGGTCCTTTTGTAATTAAATCAGCATTTGATTTTCTAAAATCATAGAAGGAGCAAACTCTATTCAAAGGCATCACTGTTTGATAATCAGTATCTTTTTTAAAAAAGTCAACTCTACTTGTCTTTTTAGTTTTCCATTTCAAGAGCCTCTTCATTTTAGAAATCTGAATTAGTAGAATATTTTATTTAATAATTTTAATACACTCAGATGCTGTGGTGATTTGTTTATATTATAACATTGCATATTAATACCTTTCATGGTAAGTCTTAGCCTCTCTTCTTTTTTCCCCTCCCTCCTATGTAATTTTCTTAAGATCCTACTTCAAAGTCCCTCGGTCCCCAGAAATCATTAGATTCAATTTCTATTGCTGTTTTCTCACGATAAAGTTTCCTGTGTTGTGCATTAGGAACAGTCATATCAAATCAGATCAATAAATTACACAAGATGTTTCAAAGAAAATATAATGAAACATTCTATCAAGCAATACAGACTACGTTGTGGAGGGAGGAGGTATCTTATCCTGGATGAATTTTTCCCTATTCCTCATTATTATTTTCCTCCTGTTGTTTTTCTTGCCTTCTTATGCATCATCTGTCAATGCAGGTCCTAACAACCTGACACATTTTCTTGATTTTCTTCAGCTCTTTCACTTGCATTTAGATTTCCTCCCTTGCGTTGTACTGTTAAGTGTTTCTGCCTTCCTAGTCTAAAGGTTTCATCCTCCCTGGAGCTCTTGGCTTGTTTTTTGGGTTGCATTGCTGAAGCTGAACTGAATGCATGGGGCTAGGGACAGGTTCTTCAGTCTTCCCTATATATCAACCGTCATTGATGTTAGTGTGAATTTTAAGAGTGATGTGCATGTGGTGACTGAAGAATATTAGCTTAGTTATTTGGCCTTTACACTGACTGTTATCCTTCCTGGATCTTCTGCTACCTTCCCGGTCATATAGCGCCATCCCTTCACTACCTATCTTGTGGTAGCGAGGAATGAAAAGAATATCCAGAGATTTGTTCTCAGCAGATTAATCACACTGCCCTCTACTGCTTTCTTTTAGTTGGGTTGATTTATGACAATTCATACTGTGTTAACAAATTCTTTAAGCAGCAGTGTATTTCCCAGTATTGACTTGCAAGAATACTTTATAAACCAGAAACAAACAAAAATTATTTCCCTTTTGTTACTAAAATAGTAACAATATCTGTTCATTATAGACACAGGGAAGGTTTTACTCTCTTCTGGCAGCATCCCTAGAAGCCAGATCCAATGTGGCAGCAACTTGGTGGAGTAAATAAAAATGAAGAAGAGATAAAATCCAACTCCATTCACTGGACTTTCTCACGGTCCTCAGCAAGAGGTAGTGTTTTCTCTCCCAATGTGGTAATCTTCTTTCAGTGTAGTACTCCTTACTGACAACAATAAATTTTGATAGTCCTTCACTGAAGAAAGCCCTCTAGGTTTCAGCTTTACTTTTCTGATGATTCTTCTCTGCTCTTCAGGTTTATTTTGCATTTCCTGAACTCTATTAGTAAAAAGTAGTTTTGGTTTCTCATCTCTTCCAGAGAAATTTTCCACTTGGGTATTACACATTATCAGCATATATGGGCTATAATAATTGGTCTTTACACTTTCCTTGAGTGCAAAATCCCTCTGAAACAATTCAACAGTTTCAGTCCTAACTTTTTTGTCTATCTTCTAGAGGCAGTCTCTGGATTTATCTTGTTTTGTCTCTCTGTTTCTAATTTTGAACTGTTATGGATGTAAAGTTCCTGTACTCTTCCAAGGCTGGCTTCTCTGGAGTCACAGTTACTTTTTTCTGCTTTTTTTATTCAATTCTTTCCTATGCCAGGATAGAAGGGTTTCCAAATAACACAAAGCAACCAAAAGCACCCTCCCCACCCTCCAAGGGCTTGCTTTGGCCTCTGTCCTCAGGGCAGCAGGTCCTTTACAGAGGTGCGCAGTAGTTGCCCTGTTGTTCCCTACAAATAACTTTCTGTCATGGAATCAGACCTGTTTCTGTTTGCTTGTGTAAGAGAAACAAAGAAATCCCTGAAGAGCAGGTGGGAATGTGCAGGCGTGTGGCCTACAACTGTAGTTGCTATCTTAAAAGGCTGCGGGAAGCACAGAGGGTTTGGGCACCTTCTGCTTTTGTGTGCTTCTGTTTTGCTGAATTGGGAGCTGACATCTTTATCACTGGCATTACAGATACATGTTGCAGCAGGTTTGCACTGAGGTGGGTTTCTGAGCCACTGGGGAGGAGAAGAGCAGGCCAAGTTCTCAGCTTCTTGTCTGGCGGGTGGAAACTGCCAGGTGACCTAATCCAAGGCAAGGATGAGAGCACTGGGAGATGGCTTAGAAGTGTAGGAACTGGTGAGAGTAGGGCTATTTCTAGCTGCAGTGTTGGCAAGGCTTTATCACAGGGCAGCAGTGTATTATGTATGCAAGTTTGGAGAAATAAATTTGAATGGATGGATTTTTTTGTGTAGGTGGAAGATTTTATAAAATATGTGTGGAATGGACTTTACAGATTCATCACTGTAGCTTGCATGAACTTGATGACTGTATATGGAGATATATACAATTTGGTAGGATTCGTGGAGGGAAGCCATGTCTTTTCTGAATTATGTTGTGATAGCAAATGTTGTTTCTTTGGAGAAATCCAGGTTTTGAGATAATCTGGGGATTCTTCTCTGTTATGGGGATATGAGTCTGTGCTCCTCAGGCAGCTTCTTTGCTGAAGATATATCACAAGGCTGAGAGCCTGTCACAAAACTGCACTGATGCTGACCACATAGGATGACCTGAAACCCTGGCCCTGAGATGGAGGTGAGCAAGGATATATTACTGTGTCCAGCATTGCCCTTTTGCCCTTTTTCCCATCATGGAAGGGAACTGTGGAAAGCTGAAGCTTATCACCAAGGTCTGTGTACATCTAGGCCTTGGCTGTGCTGTGTCAGAAGGCTGACCTCATCTCCTCTATGAGATTAATATGATTTGTGGTGCAAAGATCAGAAAGATTCATGTCCCTTTCTGTAGATTTGAGAGTGTGGAGGTTTACAGCTGTGCAGTTGATGCTGGTGGCTATGCCACCCTGTAGCTGGAGGGTAACATTTCTGGGTGGTGACAATCCTGGCCAGCGATCAGAGAGGGCTCAGTCTGACCTACAGGAACATTTGTTGCCTTGTTGTAAGGAATTTGTTAAAGTGGCAATGCCTTATTATTCTAAGGGAAGGATAGAGCTGCATGTTCATGTTCTGCACTAACCTGGCTTCCTATTCTGGAATATGGGCATTTTTAACTATATTAAAAGTTTTTGCATGGGAAGGAAAAATACTTAATGCATTCTTGCATTTCTGACATTTCTAGTAATTCTCTAATCCTTCAGGGGGTCAGTCTTTACCTTTAGGTGTTATTTTGGTCTTTGTAGTTGGTCACTTGTTCATCTGCGATCATGTATGATACATTCTGGTTCTATATTTTATCTTCTGGTTTTGCTCTCTCCAATTTCTGTCCTGCATCTTTGTTTAAAGACCTGACTTAGTGACTACTGTCTGAATCTTCTGCACCTTTCCATCATGCTTTGAATGAAACCAGTAAGATAGCTTTTAAGAAGCTGTTTTACCTATGGCAAACAATAAAAGTTCAGGCTCACTCTATGTTTAGTCCTCAACTGCTGCTTGGATATAAAATACCATGAGAGTGGTTACTGGTGACGGGCATCTTTCGTTTTCAGATTTTCATTCAGATTTTCATTGAAGATCCGTTCCTTGGCTGTAGATAGTTGGTAACTTTAAATGTTTTATATTTCCTCTTCCAGGTGATAGTATTTTGCCTACAGGGATAACTCATGCCTTCTGCTTTTCATATGTGTTAGAGGATTAAATGTTCTGGATTAAATGTTCTTTTCATGTGTTGAGGCAGAATCTCATTAAAATTAAAGAGTTTCACTAAGTGACATTGATCTCATCTGTTTTCAATGAGGATTAATTGTATATAAAACTGTTAATTATCAGAAAACTGCTATGTATGCCTTCAATGCTTGCTATGATTCCCATATTTCATTTTAGTTACGTGAGTTGAATAAAGGTTGCACAATGTACTTTCTATTCATAGTTGGAAAGCAGATTCTTTCTCTGCTTTGTTAAGACTTAGTTGATGAAATGTTTTTTATAAAATTACTTTGGTAGTTTGTTTTTTGTTTTGGAGGACTTTTTTTGGCAAGGTTTCATATTATTTGCCAGGTATTTTAAGAAGCTGTAGAACATAAATGTGTGTGTTTTGTTTCTTGTCTCTGGCGAATCAGACAATTTTAAAAGAATTTCACACATCTGACTAATAAACCAAGCTATAGTTTTGATCTTGTAAACACTTAAGTGTATACATAACTTTATGTTTGTGTAAGATGTTTTGCAAAAATCCACTGAGAATGTTCCTGTCAGCTAACTTTTTATATAAACAGGCTTGTTTGCAGGGTTGGACTCAGTTGCTTCGAAGTAGCTGAGGCAGATAAATGATGGTGTGCCATATGCATCTGGCTCTGCTGGGCTTTGAGATTGTTACCTATTGTATACTGGGGTGTGGAGGCATTTGGCCTTCAGTGGTTGTTCTGTTAGGTACAGCTAGTATATAGCTAATACATAGGTTAAGAACAAGTGCCCCATTTTTCTTCTTTTACTGGCCAATGTCCGCACATTGTGATTCAGCCCTTTATTTTTAGCTACTTAATTGCAGCCAAGTGCTGCACAGAACTCAGATAAGGCAGCTAATTTTAATACGAAAATCACAGTAATATATTGGGTTTATTCTTAAAAAAAAA
>VYZS01026275.1:47959-72110 GCA_013400695.1 Neodrepanis coruscans
TATTTTGAAGGTGCTTTTGCATCAATGGAAAGTAGATATTTCCTAACAGAAAAATATCTTGGTGCTGGATAAAAGAAGACAAATATGTCTAGTACTAAAAAAAGTTATGCATGTTGAAGGCAGTGGAGGTATTTGGCAAGAGCAATGATACAGGATTCAGTCTTTTGCATTTACAGAGCCACTGGGCATTTAAGTTAAAGCTGCTGCATGGGGGAGGGACTTAGTGTCCATTACTTACATTGATAAAGCTTTATTGTGTCTGCATTTTATATTTCCTTAAGGACATATGCCCCTCTGGCTCCAATATATGCCTGGCAGGTTTCCAGCTATTCATACCAAATGCTAAGAGTAGTAAAAATAATGCCAACTTAGTTTTATTTGAATGAGAGAGAGCAAAGTAACATTTTACTCAAATTGCTTGAAAATTCCTGCTGTTGTATAAGAAGAAAATGCACTCTGCCACCCCTGTGCACAGTGATCTTTTCCTTTTAAATCTATTTTGCAGAGTGCTGAAATACAGCAGAGCAGTCTATCCAGTATTGTTTCTAATATGTATAGAAGAAGTCTTAAACTGAAGCAAGAGCATCTGTATATAATATACAAATTAAACCCCCATTCTTTTCAATCCAGTTAAACTTCCTTTGTGCTGGGAATTGTATGTATTGATATAGATTATTATTTTAATTTTTACTTGTGACATTATAGAACCTATGAGATTTTATAAGAGTGTTTTGGATCATGTTCTATTTGTTTGTTACAAAAAATTTTTTACTTTTCTCTCTGGCATATTGTTGATCATAGTGGTGCTTAAAAAAAAATAACAACTTGGCCTTTCCTTCATTTGCCAGAAGCTACTGCTTGACTTTTCAGTAGCAGGAGAGGGACATTTTTTTACCCCTCTGTTTTGTTGTGAAGTTGTATTGGCAATTAAGCTGCATATTTGGAAAGCAGAGGCACCGTTGCACACCAATCAGCTCATAACTGAATTTAATCAGTTGTCCTTAGGGAGCTAAAGGACATTGTTTTATATAGTTTTCATCATCTTTTTTGAGCTTTGGAGTGATAAGCAGCTTGTTCTTAGGGTTAGTTATGAAAGACTGAATTGGATCTGATCTCTACTTGTTGCCATTTTGACTGATGCTTCATAGTGATTTTGTTCCCAAGGGTTTTTTTCAAAATACAGATCAGACAAAATATTTTGCACATAACACCATGGCACTTCCCAGGAACATTATTTTAAGCAAATTGCATCTTATAGCATTACGTGTTTTGTGGCTTTGCTTCTGGACCTGTCTTTGTCAAGGTTTTATTGTAAATCGTAATGATTAATCACAGAGGCAGTCTAAATTGTTGGGATTTTTATGTATTTCAAAGGCAGATTAGATTGTGAAATAGGCTGTAGTCTATGGACTGGCTTACAGAAATATTTAAGGTTTCACAAATCTATTTTTTTTTCCTTTAAATATTGGCTTGATGCCTGTTACACTGTGTTCACTCAAAAACACAGTTATAAATAAATATGTAGGGAGTTCATTATTCTTCCACTCTCCTCTAAAGATGTTTGCCTAGCTGTGTAATTACCTATTGAATTTTATGAATGTAAAACTAAGATTTGCACTAAAAACCAATTTGAAAATACTGACTTTTGCTCATAAACATGTCTCTTAATCTTGATTTCAGCAGAGAACTAGGCCATGTCAGTTCTTCTAATTGCTTTTTTTTCCCCAAAATGTACAGTTTAAATTTGATTTTTTAATTTTTCCTTTTCACAAGGGGAAGAGCTTATGTGTTCAGCTCATACAGGCAGCCTGCCAGTAAGGCAATGCATTTACAGGCTGAGCTACAAAGAGCTGGTGTAGAGTGTGCACAGATATTAGCTTTGGTCTTCATGCCCAGTACTAACAATCTTATGAAAACCTGCCTCTGCTTTCCCTCTTGGGACTATTCCTACTTCTTGAAGACTGTATGTGAATGAGATTGTGGCTAGGCAGAAAATCTAAATAAATAATTAAAAAAAACCCACTTAATTGCAAATTGATACATTCTTAAATTCTTTGTGTGCCCCAAAGTATGAGACATGTTTTGCTTGTAGAGCAAAAAAGGAGCTTTTCAGACTTGTCTTTAGCTTTTACCCACGACAAAATGAAGTATGTGAGGCATTTTTAGAGGTATTGTGCAAACACTGACTGTAATACATGAAAATATGTACCCTTAATTTTCTCATCTTCTGTTTCTGATGCAAATGTTTCTGGGTATTTTGTTAGGTTCANTCAAGGTGAGCTATAATCTAAGTGCATCTGTATCCTTCTAAAAGCTCTAAAGGGGGCACAGAGTGTGACTTCCTCAAGTACCGATTTTTACAGAAGAGATTTATATATTACCCTGAAATAAATTCAAATTTAGTAGTTTCTCAATCATTTAGTAGTTTCTCAATCATTTGATGTATTACAAATGATTGAAAGATTGCCAAGAGTAAGTTTTAAAAAATCCCCACAAAACAGTCTTAGCACATAATGTACAGGCAGAGCTGTTCAAGTTGTAGCAGATGTATGAGAAGAATGTCTCTTCACAGTTGCTGCTAGGAGGTTTATTTCAGAGTTTAGACTACATCTTCAGCAGGCTTCCCTGCTCTGATTCTTTTCTAGGGACAGCTTGGTTCTCTTGCACTGAGGAAAATTGCCACCAACATGACCAAGGTGCTCAGTGTCCCAGATATTTAACAGAATGGGTGCAGTCATTTTCTGCTGGCTTAGCTTCTGTGTCCTTCCCAAAAACTACCTTGGTGCTACATATTGCTTGTCTCTGTCTGTTTTGGGGAATATTTTACATGTTATAAATGAGCATAATTGTTTTGCAATAACCACTTATTTGCAGGAGGAAAAGTGTGTTTCTCACAAGTTCGATGAAAGTTGCGGAAAAGCAGAGTGGACAAATGAATTCAAACCTGGTAGAATCAATTATGTACCCTTTATTTTCTGTTATTTTATTTTAATGGTGTCTTAAAACCAGTAAGTCAGGTTTTGCTTAAAAAGAGATTTGTGGATTTAGCTGGCACTTTGATCTAGACATGGGATACACACGACCTGTTTGTTTCAGCAATGCTTATAATGCCTATAGCTGCCTTTTTTTAATCCAACCTGCTTTTCCTTGCATTGGTTCCTGTTGTCTTCTCTCCCATTTACTTTTTAACTTGTCCTGCAACTTTTGTGTGCATCTTTACAAGTACTCCCTTCTGCATTCAAGAAGGAATCCTGGAATCGTCCTGAACATTTATCACTAAGATCTGTCTATGTTCCTCATNGATTTTATAAGAGTGTTTTGGATCATGTTCTATTTGTTTGTTACAAAAAATTTTTTACTTTTCTCTCTGGCATATTGTTGATCATAGTGGTGCTTAAAAAAAAATAACAACTTGGCCTTTCCTTCATTTGCCAGAAGCTACTGCTTGACTTTTCAGTAGCAGGAGAGGGACATTTTTTTACCCCTCTGTTTTGTTGTGAAGTTGTATTGGCAATTAAGCTGCATATTTGGAAAGCAGAGGCACCGTTGCACACCAATCAGCTCATAACTGAATTTAATCAGTTGTCCTTAGGGAGCTAAAGGACATTGTTTTATATAGTTTTCATCATCTTTTTTGAGCTTTGGAGTGATAAGCAGCTTGTTCTTAGGGTTAGTTATGAAAGACTGAATTGGATCTGATCTCTACTTGTTGCCATTTTGACTGATGCTTCATAGTGATTTTGTTCCCAAGGGTTTTTTTCAAAATACAGATCAGACAAAATATTTTGCACATAACACCATGGCACTTCCCAGGAACATTATTTTAAGCAAATTGCATCTTATAGCATTACGTGTTTTGTGGCTTTGCTTCTGGACCTGTCTTTGTCAAGGTTTTATTGTAAATCGTAATGATTAATCACAGAGGCAGTCTAAATTGTTGGGATTTTTATGTATTTCAAAGGCAGATTAGATTGTGAAATAGGCTGTAGTCTATGGACTGGCTTACAGAAATATTTAAGGTTTCACAAATCTATTTTTTTTTCCTTTAAATATTGGCTTGATGCCTGTTACACTGTGTTCACTCAAAAACACAGTTATAAATAAATATGTAGGGAGTTCATTATTCTTCCACTCTCCTCTAAAGATGTTTGCCTAGCTGTGTAATTACCTATTGAATTTTATGAATGTAAAACTAAGATTTGCACTAAAAACCAATTTGAAAATACTGACTTTTGCTCATAAACATGTCTCTTAATCTTGATTTCAGCAGAGAACTAGGCCATGTCAGTTCTTCTAATTGCTTTTTTTTCCCCAAAATGTACAGTTTAAATTTGATTTTTTAATTTTTCCTTTTCACAAGGGGAAGAGCTTATGTGTTCAGCTCATACAGGCAGCCTGCCAGTAAGGCAATGCATTTACAGGCTGAGCTACAAAGAGCTGGTGTAGAGTGTGCACAGATATTAGCTTTGGTCTTCATGCCCAGTATACTAACAATCTTATGAAAACCTGCCTCTGCTTTCCCTCTTGGGACTATTCCTACTTCTTGAAGACTGTATGTGAATGAGATTGTGGCTAGGCAGAAAATCTAAATAAATAATTAAAAAAAACCCACTTAATTGCAAATTGATACATTCTTAAATTCTTTGTGTGCCCCAAAGTATGAGACATGTTTTGCTTGTAGAGCAAAAAAGGAGCTTTTCAGACTTGTCTTTAGCTTTTACCCACGACAAAATGAAGTATGTGAGGCATTTTTAGAGGTATTGTGCAAACACTGACTGTAATACATGAAAATATGTACCCTTAATTTTCTCATCTTCTGTTTCTGATGCAAATGTTTCTGGGTATTTTGTTAGGTTCAGATTTTTTTCTGGTCTCTTTCTGCTGGTTTCACTGAAAGCCACAGCAGTGATGCTTGTGGCCCATGCTTGCTATTGTGGTTACATTGAAGCCTTACACAAGTGATATGTAGTAGAATATCTGCTTGTGTGAAACACATTTGAAAAACATTAAAACTGTTATTTCATGGGGAGTTGACGGAATTGTGGTGTCCTATGTTTTTCACTGTAAATTATAGGTTATTGAAGGAAATGTGTTGCACTTGGATAAAGCCATCTTACAGTGGGGTTGGCATATGGAGTATGATGTCTGTACTGCTCTGCTCTGGTGTTAGTGGGAGCAACCAGATACTGCTCTTAAGGCCAGCATGTGACCTTAAATTGTGGGTAGGCAGTGTAGTTTCTGGATAACCTGCTGTTTGTATAAAGCAATGTTAATCAGTTTTTAGTCAAGTCCAGTGAGGCTACTTTTATTATTACACAAAATTACATAATGTCTCTAGGAGTAGTACTAGTATGGGAAAGCAACTATTTTTTATATATCTCTTGTTGTATGAAGTGTACCAAGTTACAGTGAAAGAGCGTGTTAAGCATTTAGAACAATGTAGGGATTCAGTTCAGCAGATGATATAGAGTTTCATTCATGGTTGGTATCAGTTGTGTGGTAAAAAACAGCTAGATAGGGATTGGGAGAATGGCTTTTAGAAGAGGCCTGGATTGGGAGTGTGTGGCTGCAGAAAGGGAAGGAGGAGAAACGGGTTTTCCCTTCGGAGGACAGTTGTGGAGCTGCAGACATGGGAAAAAAATTGCATTAGGCTCATTGAGCTGTAGATTTCCTTGGCTGTAGTAAGAGTTGGAAAAGTCTCCTTTTTTGGCTTGGAGAGAATAGAACAGATGCCCCTATAAAGCATGGGATTTTGGCAGGCATGATTGGATGGGAGATGGCTGAGAAAAACCCAGCAGAAAGGAAGTTCATTTGCGGACTTCAGTTCTTTCATGGGCCATTTTTTGCCTCAAATGGTTTCTAAAAATAGAAATCAAAATGTTGCCATGTGTTTAAAAAACCCCACATACCCTCTAACCAAAACAAACAGGCAAAAGATCACAGATCTCTTCTTACACGTCCATTTACTCTTGTAGCAGGTTGTGAGAAAATTACAGGGGGAGAACAACTGAATATAACACTTCATTACAAACTGAAAGATAGGAGCTCTCTTTATAGCCTTGAATTGTGTACATGTTTGATGTTCCTCTGTATGCAGCTGAAGTCAACAGAATCTCTCCAAGCAGCAGCTGAAATTTTCAGTATGGGGCTCATATCTGGTGGCTGCTGAGATGATTGATTTGAGCTTGCTAAGATGATGAGTGGGTGTTGTGAGGTGTCTGAGGTCCTGTGCAGCCTCCTGCGAGAGAACCAGCGAGATGTGGGCCCTGAATTGGGGTGAATGGCATCCCCACTAGTGGCAGCTGGTGGACCTTCTTTGGCATTCCCAGTGCTGCTGTCTTGCATGCTAGCTGTGTGCTTCTCCTCTGGGTCTGTCGAGGAGAATAGGGGGTTTCTGGTTGCTCAGGATCTACCACCACCTGCACTCAGAGTTTGGCAGCATCAGATGCCTCCCTTTGTAGCAGGGTATTCGAAGGGTGTGGCAGGACTCGTGCATCACTGAGCCAGGTGGGATTTCTGCAGGTGGCAGAGCTGCTTCTGTGCAGAGGAGGAGGAGGCGGCAAGGACTTGGTTGTTTAGGGAGGCAAAAATGTGAGAGGTTTTTAAGCACTTAGGCAAACTGATGAAGGTTAAGAATGATCTTTGCAACTCTGCTAAGTATACAGTTGGAGACTCTTCCATCATAGTGGATGGCATATGGAATAAGAAGAAAGGCTTAAGCCTAACTTGATATTTAGGCTTTCTCTTTGGCCAACTATCTTCATGTCTGCTCTCTGACAGTCTCTTTCAGTTTTGTTCTAATCAGAGTGGGCTTGCAAGAGCTGAACCTCTCAAAGCCTTAAAGCTGTGCTGAGAACCTCCTTGCTTGTATTTGCTGGTTTCTTGGGTGGGGGATAGGAAAAAACCAAACTACACAGTTGTAAATAGTTAAGATCAAAATTAGGAATAGTTTTGAATGAGAATAAAGTGGTTTGTTTTATTTTGTCCCCTGCTTCTCCCAGAAAATTCACTGTGGTTTGGTTTTTGCGTGCAGCATTGTCTTACTCAATAACTTTGAACATTGTGGGGAGATGCAAGGTTTATTATATGCTATCATAGATATTATCGTAAGCACAGGCATATGTATGTATATGTAATGGGACAAGGGTTCTGATATATATCTATTTAATTATAGTTAATGTAGAGACTGTCAAAAATGTTTTATGAAGATAAATGCAATACTTTCACAACTTTTTCTTATGGGCCTATTTAGTTGGAAGTTGTTTTTTTTTTTTAACAAGGCCTTAAAATATGGTGGTTCTTCTTAGAAATAAGTTATTTTGAGTCACTTGCAAAATTCAGTTTTTAATTACATTTAGGCACACCGTAAACATAGTTGCATAGTTCCTTTTATGAAAAGTAAACCTAAAGTGATTTTTGCATTTTAAATATGGCACTGATTTTCAGGGTTTGCATTTATGCTATATGATTTTGATTGGGAACAAACACCTCACATAAGGGAACAGTTTGGCCCTCTGTAGAGCAAATGTCATCTTCTGCTCAAAAATGCAAGTGGTTTCAAGGGAAAATAACTGCTGGTTGGCTAGTGTGCAGCAAGCTGCTTCAATTTCTCTCTATCATGAAGCCAGGCTGCTCCTACCCACTGGCAGGGCTCAGAGAGTAAAGACAGATATTTGCAATTAGCCAGAGGGATTTACTAAATCTTCTGTCTTTCACAATGCTCCACCAGTATATTCCTGCTCAACTCAGGAGTGTTTGGTTTCGACCCTCACTAAGTAGATACACTGCAACATATACAAGTGCCATTTCTGCCCAATTAGTCACAAAATTGCCAGTTTTATGGGCAGTTGCAGCAGAGAGCTGTCTTCTCTTGGGCTATGTGTTTAGACAGTACTTCCAGCACTGATTATATATTCCTGTAGATTTAAATGTTGCTTTTTTGTGTGATCTCACTCAGACTTTGCTGGAATATTAGGTTCATTGAAAAGATTAGTGCTACATACTTCTGAAATGAATTGTAAATCTTCTAAGGAATTTAAAAGTAAAGTTTTGTCTCTGAGTATTGAATTGTAGAGTGGCATCCATGTGAGTACAATTAGTGAGCATTGTTTTCACTGATGATCACATAATATCTTAGTTCCTGTAATGTTTTATGACTGGCCTGAAAAATACTAGGACCTGAAGCAGTTCTAGGTAAATAAAAACATTTCACACATAGGGGACTATATATAGTCCCCTATGTGTGAAATGATTTTCATCACGTGGTTTTCTCATACAATAATCAAGACTTGGATAGGAAAGAGAACTGGTTCCTGCAAACAGGTGGGGAGCTGAAAGAGGAGAGGATGGGTGAGGTGAAAAAGGGGGAATTACATCTATATATGCGTTTGGTATGTTTCCTCCTGTTGTCTCCAGTGGTGTTTTCCGTTTTTCAGTTGTTCTGCAGATTGAACCTAGGGAGACTGTTAGGGGATGAAAACTAGCCTTCTGCTTTTTTGCCAATTAAAAGCATAGCTTTAAATGCTATGTCTTTTATGTTAGAAATGCAGCTTTAAGCCATAGTTGATCAGTTGGCTCTCAAAAGTGTCCTTGTCAGATCCTACTTTTGCAGGAGACTGAGCTGAAGGCAGGCACCATTGTTCCTGTAGAAACAGTGAAGTGTAGCTAGTTGGGTTTATTTTTCCTACAAATGATGGAAATTACAGCATCTATATAGTAATATCCCCTTACTAGTTTTCTAAAAACATGTTATTGCATGCATAGCTCTCTGAAAAATAAATCATTCTTTGTCCAACTTCTTTGACCTTATTTACTTCTTAGGAATTCTTTTGAAAACAGCAATGTGTCAAGGAAATGTTTGCTTATAATAAGGAAAGATTAAAGACTGTTTCAACCTTGTCCTTGAAATAATTGCCAAAAAATTGCCTGAGTTAGTAATAGAGTTTAATCAGGAATCTGTTGGTTTTACACATCTCTTTACAACATTAGCTACAATTTATCCATCATCTGCCATTTCAACTGAAATGGAAATAAGATGCTTTCCTAAACTACTTGTATTATTAAATGGCATGCTGAAATAATATGCTAAAGTAAAATTTCCTGTGCTGAGGAGAAATAATGTTTACTCAAACTCCATAAGCAGTTTGAAGATATTGAAGGGTAAAATCTGTAAAATCTTCAAGTTTCTGTTTTTATCTAAGAAAAGTGAACAGTCTTTAACATTCTGTTACAAACACGACAAACAAATGAAAGCACACCAATAGCTTTCATCTACTGTACTATTACTATACTTTGAAATCTGAATGTAGAAAATTATTCAACACTATACATAATAAATAAGTACTGATAAAGTGTGGTGTTGAGATAAAGCTTTGGAATGAGATGACACAGCCAAGTGGAAGAGAGACAGCATCAGTCTGAGGTCTAAGAAGCAGTGATTAATTGGATATAGTCTGGAAGAATTGGCAGTGTGCTGTGTGCTTGTTTTATGGAAACAATTCAGAAAAGTGTAAAATTTTTCTAATCTTATTGATTAATTGCTCATAATCAAGGTCTACTTAGACCAATACCTGGAGTTTTTACACAGTGTTCAGCCTTCATGTGATCTTTACTTCTTTTAGAAAAACCCTGGGCAGTTTGAAGTACGCTGCAGTATCACACTTTATCTTTCCTGCAAATGTTGCTCTTCAGAGTTCAGTATAAGTTAAGTAAAACTTACTTAATTAATTTGGTCCCTTTATTTACCTAAAAGTCAATGCAGTAAAATCCTTCTTAACTGAACTGCAGAATTTGGCATTTACTCTGGTATTTTCCTCTCTATCACAAATCTACTTTCTGCTGTGGCAAGGTTCATCACATCAGCCCAGAGCTAAATCCTTTACATGATACTCAGAAAATCCTTTGGTCTCCTTGGTGTCACACACTCTCTGTTATTCTACACTTCGTACTTCTTTGCAAAGCAAGGTCAGCTAAGTCTACAGCTTATTTCCATCATGCATCATAATTTGGAGAACGTTCTATTAATTCTTATTTTTTTAGAGGTAAATGGAGCTCAAAACCACTGGAAAATATGTATTTTTGGTATTTCATCTCTCTATAACTATAGTTCGCAACTATAGCTATGGTTGTTTCATTGTGGGTGGAAAGCCACTTCTGAGTGGCTTATGTGCAGCCAAGAGTTACTAATAGTCAGGGGAAACCAAGAGATGAAATATTAATGAAACTCGCTGTTGCAGTGTTTGTTTCATTAATAAAAGAAGTACATCCATGGGGACAAGAAGGGCTTGAGATGATTTTGGGAGATATGTGCATCATTTATCCTTTTAACACTGATGCAGAACAAAAGCCCCAGACGCAGCTGGGAAGAGAGTTTGTCTTCTCTGATGGTTCCCTTGGGGTTGCTCTGAAATGGATCTTCCTGTACTGTGCTTCTTACCAAAGACTGAAGCATGTTGTTCAGAAGGTGGCATTGATCTTTTCCTTTTATCTAGTTTTTGTGCTGTAAAATACTAACCTGTTTAGACTTGCCAGTTCTGTTGGTTCTGCCAGCCATTTGCAAGAAGAGACAGACCTTAGCCAGATGAAATGATTGTCTTTGCTGTTTCCAAGGCAGTTTTCATTTTCCACCATTGGGAAATTTGTAGTAAGTTAGCTTAAAATTTTGGATCAATATATGCATCTGAAGAGTTCTTGGTTTTGATGTTGAATGACCTCCTACTATTGCCTGAATATTTGGTAGACATTGGACTTGGGGAAAATTCTATTCCTAGTTTGTGCAAAACGTAGAAGGAGTGTTTCTAGGCAGACTTTTTTGACGGCACACATTTGATTTTATTTTTTATGCTAGGAAAGTTCTCTGTATTTATAAGACTGGTGTTATTCATGGTTTTTCAGAACATACACTTGAAGTCATGCAGCTGCAACTTACAGTTAATCTGGCAAACATTTATCTCTCTGCTTACTCTGAGTATCACTAAGGGATTTTTCTCTACTAGCTCATTATCAGGCTTTTTGAAAGGTCTCATCAGTATAGTTCTGCCAGCTGTGGAACAGGACCTTAACTTGGTCTTATTTGCACTAGTGTACTTTCCTTTCAAGTCTGTTTAATGGTGTATGCATCACTAAATTTTTCTGTGAAAGTGGTGTTTTAGTGGTTATTCAAGATTGGAAATACAATATCCCTTGTATTTCCAAGAAGACAGGATCTGTCCTAAAATACATTATCATTTTTCTTGTGTAACTTATCCTCAAAGCAGAACACTATGAAAATCTGAAATGTGTATAAACCCATCTCTGCCAACTTGAGAAAGTGATTCTCATTGTTTTGCGCTTGGCTTGTGTGTTGCCAGCCAGTGGGGCAAGGGGACACCCCTCAGACAGGAGGGTAAGCTGCTGAAGAGTAATTTACCAGTGTTGTAAGACACCAAACTACTCTTGCACGGGTTTGCTGTGCCAGTGAGACTGCTCAAGCTGCTCAGCAGGCATTAAGGGCAAGGGTCTGGATGCTGTTTTCCAGCAGGTGTCCTGTCCAGCTCCAGTTGGCTTCTGCATTGCTGGTATGCTCTTTTAGGTCAAGTGCTGTATGCTACTTCTTAGCCACAGAGGACTACAGAGTAGTCACATGGACATATACAGTACAGCCCAGGCCTGAAGAGTGTGTTTCAAGTCCCTGTTGTGCCAAAACACATCAAACTTAGATGCCTTAGTCCCTCTGGTTTTGTTCAAAGTGTGGGAAGCCCCTGGCTTTCGAGCACACCCTACCCTACACCATGGCAAGCCTTTTTCTTCCCCCCTCTGTTGTAGTTTTTGCAAGGTGACCCAATCTCCTCTGCGCTCTAGAAAGCTCTGATGCGGGACAATGGCTGGATTGTTTTTTCTCTAGGACTGCTGGACATTTCTCCCACAGGTTCATACCAAGAGGCATGGATGTTCCCAGCTGTTAACAGGAGAGATTAAATCCTGTTTTGAATGAATTTTTTGACAAAAAATGCATTGGAAATTGTGATGTCAGCAGGTGTTCAATATGAGATAGGTTAGGAAGCAGACGGAAATGGAAATTAAGTTAATATATAAGCACAGAGAAAAATTCCCAGCCTTTGTAAGCAGAAAACACAGAATACCAGGGTAAACATAAAATTTATCCACTATGCCTACAAATATTTTATATGGTCCATTTGCTGTATAGAGCATTCTAGGGATTTCTGAATAGAACTGATGTATCAGATTGCTCGCAGTCTGTTGTTTGTTAGGTCTCTAGGCACCATAAATGAGGGTGACTGAGGCATTTGGATAAATGTTGTTTCTTCCTTATATGGTACATCCTTACCATCTAAGAGTATCTATTAATTACTATCCACTTTGCAAACTTGCCTGTTTTTTCATGAGAAGATAGGGTACAATTTGAACTACTCTATTTTTATAATCCTTTTTCCCTTGCATTTATTCTGGTTTTCTAGGAGAAAGGAGAACCTGGTAGAGTCTCTGTTGCTTAGCTCATTTTGTCTGCCTCCAGTGAATGCTGTTGGCGTCAGCCAGGGCGGAAAGTGCTGTTTGAGCTCTCACCTGAGCTAGCATCATTCCTGTGTTATGCTTGATGATTATGAAAATAGACCATCTCTTCCAGAAGTTTATTCATATTGCCTAAATCAGTTTTCTACTCTGAATTGCTCTGAATTAGTTTCTGAGTACAGGGGGAACATCAGCTTTCTCATTTAGCTGCCTCATTTTTGCTCATTCCTTTGTCTGATGGTCAGACTCTCTTCTCAGTTGATGTTTAACTGTTCAGCATTAGCAACACCTGTTTAGCTATTGAGCACAGATTTAGCACACATTGCTACAGCGTTTTCTGTGTCTATGCGGCTTTATTATTTCAGTGGAACCTTTTTGTATCTGTTCTACTCTGTTGAAGTCATATGTTCTATACCTATGTGGTGTAGAATACAGCAGTGCAAAATCTGTTTTTAGTTTTGTTGCTGTTCTGCGTTTAGAAGTGACTCATTGCTCTGGAGACTGAGTTGATAAAACATTTGCACATCTCATTAATCTAATACTGGAATTCCCAAGAAACATTACACTGAAAAAAACTTATTGTTAAGATGGTGCATGATGAGCTTTATTGATGATACTGTGGTCTGCATGTAACAATCCTAAGTGTTCTAGCAAAATGTTCTAGCAAATGAAAATACAACACAAGGACATCTTTACAGAGTCAAAAAAATGGTGTCTCAGACCTCAGGGAGTATTGGATCAAAGGTTTTAAATGGCTGCAGTTTCATTGTTAGTCATGCCATTCATTGTTATTATTATTAACTGTGATACCTTTTTGAGCAGTGACATTTTTCCTTCTTTTTCAATATACATCTTGGAAATTGGAGGCAACTACCTGATTCAGCAAGTGGTTGGTTTTAAAACTATTTTAAAACTCTTATTTTATGTAATGGTGGTCCATAAAGTGATACAGGATAATTAAAAAAAAATGGAAATCCTCTATGATTCTCATTTAGACAAAAGTTTTTATGCAGAACATAGCTAAGTGAGCAGCTTTTTAAATTCTGAGAACTTGTTTCACTAACTATTTATTTCTACTTTGTTTTGGAATATACTGTGTCATATCTCCTCTACTTCCCCTCCCCTCCTCAAAACCCCAGACTAAAAACAGCTAATGAAGGATCCCTACAGTCCATTTTTGCCGTATAAAAATTTCTGATAACGAGGAGGAGCTGAAGGTAATGTATGCCATGGCAAACAATCATTCCTGATATTAACTGTAAAGGCATGTACTTTTATGTGGAAACGACAAAAAAAAGTCGAAAAGAAAAGCAGTGGAGAGTCCACTACTGGAAAACACTCTATCATAGTCAATCTTCAAACCTCTCATTTCAAATACTAGGCCAGGCTTCAGAACATCCTCTTTTCTGGGATCTGGGCAGCCTGTCTCCACGTAAACGTGAAAACTCTCTATGTGGAGCAAAAGCTTGGTGTTTGCTGTGAAATCTTTCATGAGGAATGCTAGTTTGCAGCAGTTTTGTATCTTCTGGGTGTAATACCTTTTAAGGTAGTAAAGTTGTTATGATAACATACCAAGGATGAAAATTCGGAATGTGCTAAAATGTATGGACAGTTCTCAGCTTAAGCCAGACTCCCTGGTTGTATTTTTTTTTGTTTTCAGCTGTAAGAAGATTGCATGATGAAGTAGAGCATGCAAGAAGACAGCAAAGTGAACCTGAAATTTGTTCTTTTTTAAGTTATCCATAGTGTGTGTGTACATGGTTTATTTCCCTTTTGTCCAATGGACATAAAAGTAGTTCTCTTTTACTGAAAATTGTGGTGAGCACTTGATATGTGACTTTACCCCACAGTTTCTGGAGGGCAGTGTTCTCCAAATCACTGTGATTTTTTTATTTTGTTTTTTGAGTTTTTTTTGCTCACGTAAACAACATCTGCTCTGTTCAACTTTGTATGTATTTATATGCATTCCAGGGACTTTCTGTTTATTGCAAATACAAGAGTAGGCACAAAAACTCAATTTAAGAAATATTTCTTAAAGAAACATAAATGAGCAAGTGAGGAACAGGTAAAATGTATGGACATAATTACCTGTAATAAATGAATTTTTAGATGCCTGAAATCCATGCATTCTTGTATATTTCTTCTGCAGCCTGTCCATTATTCACCTGGGACCTCTAGATTAAGAAATATGCCAAAATAATCACCTTTTCTCTTTTTGATTATTCTGTCCAAATCTTCTTTCTTTTTCATAGCTGATAACATAGTCTTGGTTTGTGTATAAATTCTAGTTAAAGTTGTGTGTAAAACAGAAAAATTTGATCAGAAAGTTATGTCTCAAATATTAGCATTGTTATAGTAAGGAAAAAAAAGAAATATACTGTTCTGTACCTTGCTTAACTGTAGGTATGTTTGTAATGTTTTTATCCAAGCTTCACTGTTTTTTAATTTCAGTAGAAATGTCTTTTTTTTTTAACTGTGGTTAGTATCATCTTCTGTATGCTACAGGTAGTAAAATAGAGTACATAATATTTTTAAAGTGTGTCAAACACATGCTTTCAGTGCTCTCTAAAATATTGATGTGAATTAGAATAAGTTATTTTCAATTTTTTTTGAAAGTATATCTTCTCAGACCTTTTATTTCATTTTTGTTTTTTAAGTAAAAGCTGTATTATTATATACCAGTATTTCTGGTCCTGGGAGTTGTCTTTACGTTTCTTGAGAAATGAAAAGTCTTTCAGGCTGGATTTGTATAACACCTTTTGTGCCCAATGTCTTGCACGTTCTTCAAAAAAATGGAAAAAGTAGTATTTTATTACCCAGATGAATAAAATATTTATTAAATATCCTATTGAAGCACCTACCATATGTTTGGGAGCAAGGAAAATAGTGAGAAGAATGAGAGGGAGTCAGAACATGATGAAGATTGGACAAGGTGCTGAGACGGGGCTTCAGTTCTGGCATGGACTTCATGATTTATGAGGTGTGAGTGAGTTTCCATATCCAGGAGGGCCACCCTAGAGCAGCCTTTGAGAGGAAGGTGGGGAGCAGCAGCCGTCAGTAGTCAGGGAGTGAGGACAGGGTGTGTCCTACAAGCATGAGGTCAGCTCTCTGAAGACCAAGTTGAACATGGATTCCCAACCAAAGAAAATGTATGCTGTGTTTTGTTTTCCTCAGCTTGAAAAGCAAGCGGGAGTGTTTTCTTCACAGCCTCTCTCAGCGTGTTGGCAATGCATGTGTGACAGGCAATAGTGTCTGTTATGTGAGCAGGGAGCGGGGTGGCTTTCCTGCATGTGACCCTGCTAATTGTGTTAAATGGGCAGAGATGGAGAGAAAAAGTACAAGGTTCTTGAACAATTGACAGGAGCATTCAGTTTTTAAGATCCTTATATGCCCAGAAATTTAAGACTTAAAGAGGCACAATGTTGTTATCCCTCTTGGATAATAGCCCCTGTCATCTGGGCTATAAGTAATGGATTTTTTTGAGGGGGAAAAAAATGCCCCAAAGACACAACTCAATGCCCTCACAGATGATTTTATATCTTGAATTACTTTTATCAGAGATTCTGAAATAGTGCCCTGGTACTTAAGTTGTGGGAGATCATTGCAGAGGCTGCAAGCTTTTGTATTTGTGAGTTTCCCTGATCTTGATGAAATGCAGATTTTATAGATACAAGTGAGAGTTGCTGTGTCTTGAAGGAAGGGCTTGTGCTCCTGTGAAGCAGAGGCAGCTGATGCCATGCAATGACTGGTGTTGTAGCTCTGCATGGGCTGTGAGCTAGCTACTGAGAACAGTAGTGCAAGAAGTGTCCACACTGCAGAACATCTAAAATTTTATGCATATTTATTCAAAACTTTGGGGAAATTTCTGTTCTATCTAGTAGTGCTCTCTAGCAGTTCTACATCTTAGTTTTATATGGTGCCCCACAGTTGCTGTGCTTCTGTCATGGTTTTACCACTAGAAAGCATGGTACTGACAAGAGACGTCCGAGAGAAGCCACACACACCCAAAAAAGAAAACACACGAGTAACAAGGTTTATTTCACACACACAGAAAACCGACAATAAAGCGCAAAAACAGACAAATTGAGCTCTCTCAGACCCTGGGTCGGGATGGGAAAGCTCTAGGATAGCGCTGGTTTTCTGTTGGGGGCTCCTGAAGAGATGCCGGGATAATTAGAGAAGGACCGCGATCTCAGCTCTCCCAGGTCCCTGGGCTGACCTGGAGGAGCTCTAGGGTAGCGCCGAGCCTCTGCTCGGCTTCTGAAAAGACACTCAGACAATTAGCGAAACTGCGAGCCCCCCCCTCCCTTTTCCCGGGAAGGAATACCAGTCCTGATGGAAAGATGTGGTCTTTGATCCGGGCTGTAGCCGCTGAAATCGCTAATCTGCTTGCACATGGTGGGCAGGGCTCCACACGGAGGTGCGTAGAAATGCGACCCCGAAACAGTCCACCCCCAGGGATACCACACCGTGATGTAGCCGCTGGGTCGCAAATCTGTCCACATGCGGAAGTCAGTCTTGGCGCGGGGATGAGGAGCAATGTTGCTACGGCTGTGTCTAGTGCCAAAAGAGGAAGATGGCGTCCCCTCTCGCCTTTTTATAGGGGACCCCTCTTTGCGCATGCACAGCTGCCCCCTGGGCAAACTCCCCTCTCGGNCCCCCCCTCCCCCCAGGGTGGGGGAAAGGGGGAAAAACAGCTTTATCTTTTAACCCACAACAGCTTCAAGTCTTTCCCTTGCTGCCTCCACACCACATTGTTTCTTCCATCTGTTTCCTTAGCTGAGAACATATAGCTATTCACAAAACATGCATCAAATTAATGATATTGAGGTGGGGCACTTAGTATATTTTTAATTCTGGGGTAATTTTTTTCCTGTTCCTTATACAAAACTTATGCTTGTTCTTTTGTCTGTGGAATAACCTGGACTTACCACCCTTATCTAAAAATGCTGGCTGTCATGGTAAACTACTAAAGGCTTGTTAAATATATTTCACTTTTATTCTTACTGTTGTGGGAATTTTTGATACACAGGCTGGCTCTAGTCATGATGCTTTCAAATTTATGGTTTTGTTTTTACTTGAGAAGAAAGAAGACCAAACTCTGTAAGAAAATAAAATATTCTCTTTGCTGAGATCAAGACACATTATATATGATATATTGTGCAAAAATCTGTTCATTATTTTCTAAACTATGTGTGGTTGGTTCCAAAAGTAATCAAAGTTTAATATAAACTAGAATAGAATAAAATAATAAATGTCAAAAGTTAACATAATTGTTTTCTGTTTCTACATATAGGAGGCATCACCAAAAGTATGTTTTGATGCCATTGCTACTTATGAGACCAAGTGGAATTTTTTTTTCATTTCCTTTTTTTTTTTTTCTAGAAAGTCAAATAATATGTGTTCTTATTGCAATTTAGGTAGTTCAGAAAAATGCTAATTAAATACACTCAATCGATTGAAGATGTAGCCAGGTTTTGCGCTTTGTCTTTTCCGTTCACCATTTCCCTTGTTCTTTTCTAATACTACGTATTTGGTCATATACATTCAATAGGTGATTTCCTTATCAAAAGCTTGCATCATCTACTTAAACTGGATAAATATAACTAGCAAATTAAACCACTAAACTGAACACCCACTCGGTAACTCTCATTCTTCATGTTACTTGGTCTTTGAGCTGAGAGCTCCAGTAGTATTGCAACTCCCATCATACTGGACAGAGTGTGATATGAAGTGTTTCATATGATAGTTTGGATTGGAAGGGACCTTTGAAGATCATCTAGTCTAACCCCCCTGTGATAAGGAGGAACATCTTCAACTGGATCAGGTTGCTGAGAACCACATCTAGCCTGGCCTTGAATGTTTCCAGGGATGGGGCACCTACCACCCCTCTGGGCAACCTGTTTTGGTGCCCCACCACCCTCATTGTAAAAAATGTTTGCTTTACATCTAGTCTGATACCTGGTTTCCTTCCTGTCTCTGTTCTCGAGGATGCTTGCACATTGGAAGAAATTTCTTTCCACATCTGTTCTCCCCATTCTGAAGTTACTTTGAACTCTAGTACTGATTACTGGAAGCTTCAAAAAGACATCTTGGATCATACTACCAGTAATCCTGAGCAGTTTGTATCCATTTTGGCTCTGTCTTGCTGCTGCAATGCCTAGAGTTCTTCTCTCAGAAGACCGACTGTGCTATTTTTTACCCATAAATCACTTTAAAAATAATTCTTTCAAGTAAAATGATATCTTTAATAGATATGGCTCATGAGTGGAATAAAAGGTTGCTTGGAGTGGCGATTTTAAAATGGGACTATTTTAAACCAGGTGTGTTTCTTGTTTTATTTACTTGCAGGGAGCAGGGTTCAGGTGTCTGTAATTGTTCCCTGGGAGTGACGATGTTATCATTACCAGGTTGCTTCTGCAAGGAGCGCTCTGCCTTTCTCCGTACCAGGGTCGTCAATGGAATCATCTCCTGGAGATCAGGCACGGGGCCCAACTCCTGATAGGCTGCAGGAATCAAATATTTCAGACTTTGTAGAAGAAGATACTCAAAGTCTTAGACCCAAGGATGAGCTGGAAACAATTCCTGTGGAAGAATTTCAAGACCTTAAACCTGAGGATTTGCAGGACTCTGCTCCTGCCGAGGAAACACAGGACACTAAACCTGAAACTGGGCAGGTACAGCAAAGAGACACTATAGAGTAAAAGTTTGGGGCATTTTTATGGTTACAGTAATTTATTTATTAGCAATTATATGTTTACCATTTTCTCAATTGTACTTGAGAAGGCTTGCTTGGGTTTTATGGATTTAGCGTTTTATTTCTAGCAGTCGGATCTGTGAAGCCCCAGCAAGGCAGTACATACCATGCAGACCCTTTTTGTATGAATTAGGCAGAAGTTTATGTATGCCCCTGTCATTTTCAGGTGGACTGAGTGGATTGAGAGTATCTGTTGCAAGGTGACCTACATAGACAACTTCTAGGTATAATGCTGAGCGCTATCCATAGCAGATAAATGAAAGCTATCCTAATATGAGGTGGACTTTTGTGTACAGTTTGAAGTTACTGGCCTCTATTGAGAGTGAGGCTAGAAATGTATGTTTCTGTCTATCTGTGGTATTTGTGGTATTGTGTTCCTCTGCAGAAAATTGCACTCTGCTATCACACAGCTCAAGAAAAAATGTGACTGTTGGGGGCTTCAAGTAGAGCAGATGTAAAATAGGTTTTCTATAGGGTGAAAAAGTGAAAAAAAGTGAAAAAAAAAGGTATCAGGACTGAGAGACAGGCTTCTATGAACAGTCCTGGTGATCTTATTATTCAATTCAAAACAAGTCCTTGCTCTTCTGTGCTGTAAGAAGCAGACATATCCTAAACACTGGGCTGAGTTCTGCCCAAAATTTTCTTCTCTTAGTATTTGTCTGTAGAATTTTTCTATTTGTGTGAAATGTTCAGCTCTCTCTGCAGCAGGAAGTTGAAACTTTTCCTATGCACCCGGTTATTGTCCTGCCCAGCAGGTGAGTGGATCCGTATCTTTTCCTCAGAGTCAAGAGTCCAAATCTGCCAGAAGTTGGATCTCAGCCTGCTGTCTACATCCTTCATGGGTGTCTTTCTGTTCCTTAAATACTTACTTTGTGATGAGTGCTTTGAGTTTTTTTTAAATTGAGATTTTCACCAACAGTCCTGTCCAGAACTTGAGAAGTCTGTCCTAAAGAAACTTTTGTTAAAAATAACATACTGTTAAAAAAAGTCTAGCTGACAGATTGACTGCTTTTATCTACAGTGTTGTTCTTTTGAAAAACTCTTAATCAAGAAATGTTAGGAAGAATTTGTTGTCAAAATGAAAAGATGACTCTTGTTTCTGGATGAAAGAATACTTAATAATACAACAAGAAAATTAACAAGTATCTAACAATTCATGAATCTGAAAATCTTTTTTTACAGAGTGCCTTGTCTGTGTTGGAAAATCTGAACTTCTGAACTTCGGGTGTTGAGGGGTTTTTCTTATTGAGAGTTTGTCTGAGCTTCAGAGAGAAGGGTCGGGGTGGGATGGTTGTCCTCTTAATCAATATGACATGCTGTTGTAATTGCCAGCAGCCAAGCCCCACGCAAGTGCTCACCCACTCTCCACCAGTGGGATCTGGGAAAGAATCAGAAGGGTTAAAAGCTAGAAAGCTAATGGGTTGAGATAAAGACAGCTCAATAGGAATAGGAAAAGCAAGCTACACACACAAGCAGAACAAAACAAGGAATTAATTCACTGCTTCCCGGGGGCAGGGAAGTTTTCAGCCTTCCCCAGGAGAGCAGGGCCCCATCATACATTAACAGCAACTTGGGAAGACAAATGCCATCCCTCCAAATGTCCCCTCCCTCCTCCTCCTTTCCCCAATTTTTTATGCTGAGTATGATGCCATATGGTATGGAATATCCCCTTGGTCAGTTTGGTTCAGCTGTGTGTGTCCTCCCAGCCTCCTGGGCACACCCAATTTACACACTGGCATGGCAGTACAAAAACCAGAAAAGGCCTTGGCTCTGTGTAAGCCCTATTCAGCAATAACAAAAATATCTTTATATTACGAACCCTGTGTCCAGCACAAATCCAAAACACAGCCCCATACTAGCCACTGTGAAGAAAATTAACTCTACCCCGTCCAAAACCAGCGCACATGCAAAAACTCAGGTACTAAAATTCTGAAGAATAAGTACTGCTGAAACTGGGCTTTCTTTCTACTTCCAAAAATGATTTCTTGGTATGAACAAACTTCACTCTAAATCATAGCCTTTAATCGTTGATTTTCCTGCTTGTCAAATAACTTGTTTATTTACTAAATGAGACTATTATTCTATCTGTAACATTAAAATGTGAGGGAATTCCCTAAGTTCCACTTTAACAGTGCATCTTTTGTATCTTTTTATTCAGGTAAAATTTAGTGTTTCTAAAGGAGTGTGATTGATGAGCAGTTGTGATCTCATTACATGTGTCCTGCATTCTTGAGGCTGGCTTTTAAAGCAAAATTAAGAGGAATTCAGCCCCAATGGGCATCTTCAAGTATGGTGTCAGGAAAGGACAAGGGCTATTTTCAAAAACTTGCGATTTAATCTTGGCATAGTTTAGTTTCAGAACATAGAAATACAGCTCTGTGGCAGCACTCACTTTGGTATAGCCCTCCACTTTTGTCTAATAGCTGAGAACAGTTCTTGTTGTTTAGTTCTCTAATGCTTCCCAAGTTCTTTTTGCTGTTGCTGACTGCATGAGCAGGACCTCATGCGTTAAAGGGTTGTATGTGTACATGGCCCTTTCCAAAATGAAACGATTAATCATGTTGATAGAGTTACAAAATTCTTGGCATATGTACAGGAGTTCTTTGCTTATATTCAGAAGCTCTTTTTATTGTTTTTAAAACTCATCCGAACATTTCTTTAAGCTCACCAGTGAATATTCAATTTAACTAAAAAAAGAGGGGAATCATTAGAAAATATCTTCTCTCTTAGGAAATTTCTTGGTCTTAATACTTTGAACCTGATATAAATAGTTTTAGAAATTATTTCCAATAGTGTTTTGATGTGAGTTAAATAAAAGAAAAGAATCATTTATAAAAAAACTAAAGAATGCTATTGTTAGTAATGATACAAAATGCTCAATCAATGCTTTTAAATATATTTCTGCCTTTTTAGGACTGTCAAGAGGCAAACTTTCAGTGTATTCTGGGCACTAAGTACTTGCATTATATAATGATGTGTGTGTAGTTCTTGAACTTTTAAAATAATGTTTAGTTTATGAAGTTTTCAACTTGAGATACAGCAGATTCTGCCTGGTGACAGAAAGTAAACAGACATTAGAACCTGCAGGTTCATTAGATGCCTAGACTAAATACAGTTTGTTTTTTTAACACAGCAGTACGAATACCATTCATTCCCCAGCCTTTATATTCAGGGACTTCTAGTAGATTTATGGGTCTCGAGTGTCTTTCTCTTTCTGTTTCTTTGTCTCCCTCCCTCCTTTTCTGGCATCATTTTGTAATGATATAGATATTCCACAATTCTCTCTTTAAAGTGCCAGTAGTGCTTGCTAGAAATGCCAGTGTAATGGACTAGGAAACTCTGGTTCCTGTTCTCTAGAAAGAATCCAGGCTAGGTAGTGACCAGCCCAGCATCATCATACAGATGAAAATGCCACCATTTTTTACCAATCTTAGCCTATGAATGAGGAAACATTAACAACAAATAACTGCCCCAAATAGTAGCAGGAGCAAGTACTATTAGGGGAGCCTAGACTGAATATGGCATAGGAAAAGATTGTTTCTAATAAGGTTTCCTGTAAAGTGTGCATGTGCTTAAATTAGAACAAGTGAAATGTTCAGCCAACTATTTGGGGTTTGTTACTCAGAAGGTGTTATTCTGTACTGTTTGCTCTGCTCCCTTCCTCCATGAGAGTAACTTCATTGATTTCTTCAAGTTAGTCTAATAGATCACATCTAAAGAAGCTTAAGTTTGGTTCAGAATAGCTCTTTGATATAACCTGTACATTCATACCACAGTTTCTGCCGACAGTGCTTTCTTTGGACGCAATCAGAAAGCAACACTAAAAGGACCTGCAGTCTGCAACACTGGCTCATTCCCAACATTTGTTACATCATACCTTCTTCAGGGAGTGCAGTCATGTGTCATCTTCACATATGTTCACAGGACATTGCAAGTGGCTGTTGTTCTTTCCCTAAGAATGTTCAGCTGTTGTTTCTGTTTGTGATCAGGAGCAATTTAGATCGGTAATATTCTTGGAGGAAGAAAAAATATATTTGGAGTGGTGGATATTATGCATCCAAAGTGGTCTGATTTCTGTTCGCTATTCTCAGTAGCATTACTTCTCAGAATTTGCAATGCCCATGATAATGGCTTTCTTCTCTTAACGGGATTCATGTACAAATTTTGAATTATGTGCAAATTCATGTACAGGTCTGACTGCCTAATGCTTTGTGATTTTTTCATGAAATCTTTTCATGGGAGTTTAGTTAGCTCTTATAATTTCTGGCTTTTCTTCTAGTCTGCATTAATAATTATTACTTCAACTGGTTGTAACACAATTCACATGAACATGGGGTAATGTCCTATATCATTGGGACCAGTGTTACTTACTGTCACCATTAATGATATAGATGAAGGGACTGAGTGCACCCTCAGCAAATTTGCAGATGTCACCGAGCTGTGGTTGACACACTTGAGGAATAGGATGCCATCCAGAGTGACCTGCACAAGCTCAAGAAATGGGCACCTGGCAATCTCATGATGTTTAATAAGACCAAGTGCAAGGTGCTGCACTTGAGTCCAGGCAACCCCTGGTGTCAGTACAAGCTGGGGGAAGAATAAATTGAGAGCAGCAGTGTGCTCTTGCAGCCCAGTAAAGCCAATTGTATCCTGGGCTGCATCAAAAGAGGTGTGGTCATCACCTCAGAGAGGTGATTGTGCACCTCCACTCTTTAATTCTTTACTGTGAGGCTGGTGAAGCACCGGAACAGGTTGTCAAGAGAATCTGTGGATGCCTCATCCCTGGAAGTGTTTAAGACCGGGTTGAATGGTGTTCTGAGCAACCTGGTCTAATGGAAGGTGTCTCTGTCCATGTCAGGGAGGTTGGAACTGGATGATCTTTAAGAT
>VYZS01026276.1:0-11712 GCA_013400695.1 Neodrepanis coruscans
TGATATCTTTCCTCTCCACTATCCACTTACCATTTCTTTCTGTTTCCTTCTTTTCCTTTTATATTTTCTTAAGGGATATCTTTATATTATCATATTGTTATATTTCTATAGATAATAGCCAAAATATACCTCCTTTTCATTACAACTAAATTGTTCTAAATTAAACCTGCCATAAATATATATACACACAAAAAGACCGATCTTTCAGTGTTGTTTCACTCTAATCTGCCCCAAGGGATCTATTAGCAAGAATCTCAGTTACTCTGCCTTAGGATACCCACATCACCTTCCTAACTCTATTATCCAAGAGTTGTAGCCTTGGCCAGTGGCAGGCTTATCTTGTAGCTGCCTGGCATTGGCTCTGTTTGACACAGGGGAAGCTTCTCACAGAAGCCACCATTGTAGCTCTCCCCAAAACAAAACCTTGCCACCCAAACCCAATTATAAGCATTTATTTATTGAAGAAAACCCTATTTGTAAAATCATTTTACTGTATGCTACAATCACAATTTCCAAATGACAGTGCCACAATTGGTTTGACTTTTCAAGGTTCAGAGCTATCCATTATGTAACTTACTAGCTTTAACTAAGTTTGAAAAAGAATATGGCATGTACTGAAATTAAAAAAAAACAAACAGAACAAAACCATAAACAAAACCCTTGTTCTTAATGATGTTGTCTTTTAACATTTTTAATAAATTTCTTTATTCAGCTCATTTGGTGAATCAAATGTCCTCAGGAACTATATGTCAGTAGCTTGATAAGTTTTTTAAAGCAATAATATAAACAGCAAAACATCAGTTGTTTCCACAGCTTGTCTCTGAGGCAGTCTTCATCACCATTTTTGCATCGTAAGATCTTTATAGGTAGTTAAACATTGTACAACTGAAATGAAATATCTGTCATTGTGTCCTGTCTTTTACTAATTTTTTAAATCTCAAAGTGTACATATATGGAAAAAAACCTCAAAGAATAACAGTGTAAACAAAGTAGTCAAATTTAAAACTTAAAAAAGTATAAATTCAGAAGTCAGCACTGTGTTTCTCTGCGCAGCTAAAAAAAAAAAAATCACAGGTTCCTCTCTGCAAAAAAAAAAGTCTGAAGTTACACGGGGGTTTAAATTATTATAGTAAATAATCGTAAAAATTATTTTCTCACAAGACATTTTCTTTTCATTACAGCAGAGGACTTAATTTAGGAACATGAGTATAAAAACCTGTAATAGACAGATAGATCTGGATTCTCTTGCAGTCTGGGACTGAGACTCCCTCTGTGATGTGAGGAGAATAAATAAATCATGTGGTCTCCCTTCAAAACCATTGCTCGCCGTATTTATGTCATAGTTTTCCAGCAGTAATGGGTGTAGGATATGTTAAAGAGGGAAAAAATAAAAAAAAGTTTGAGAGGATACCTTGACTGTTCCTATTGCTCCTGCCGTACACAGAGAAGAATTTTGCCCTTCTGAGAAGAAAAGTGCTACCTTGTTGAAAGAACTTTGTCTGACTCCTGGAAGTCTTTGAAGTGTGATGGTGAAAGAGGAACAAAGTGGAACAAGTGCTGTGATAGAGTGAAGGACTTTTTTAAAAAAAAAAAAAAAAAACCAAGGTAGAAAAAAACTCATCTGTTAGTGAGTGATGGGTGGAGAAGAAAAGCTGATAGAAAGGAGAATCAATGTGTGTACAGTTGCAAATAAAATGCAATTCTTTTCAAAGTAAACTACACAGCATAGAAAAATCTCTTATAAATTTTGTTCTCATTTTTGCTTTGAATACTGTTGGTTTTAAGGCTCAGTTTTTGTGAATTGATTAAATGTGAAGAAAATTTCATTGGTGCTATTCTGTCAGCTCTCGCAACCATTCTGAATATTATCAGCCTGTTACCACCAGAGTAAATGTTCAGTCATAAGTATGTGGCCGTCTGGCTTACAGTATGCAGTTTACCTCCTTTCTCCAGCTGCTCTATCCATGACAGGCTAGTGACTCTCAAGGGTTTGCAGTTACTGCTGGTCGTAAGCAATGATAGTACACTATGCTACATCAAATTATAGAGCCCTACAAGAATGTGCTATTCAATAAAGTTATTCAGGGGATAGGAATAAAGAATTTAAAACTAAAATTTCTTCCCAATTTGATTTAACTTTTCCTAAATTTAAACCAAATCAAGGGGAACGCTGTGCCTGTTAGATATTGCTCAGTCATGAGAATGCTGGAGTAGAACATATCTATTGTGTGCTCAGTATGGTAACACTTTCCAATAGAACTCATATGCCAGGAGAAATAAAAGTAGTGCTAGATGAGCAACAGGAGGAAGCTGCAATCAGAGTAAAGGGAAAATTCGGGCTAGTTTGGCATTAGCTATTAAAACTGTTCTTACCCATCTACATAACTTGAAATACAGGAATGGGTTGCAATGAACCGTCTCTTCCATACACCTCCATTCATACATACAGCTGGATGTGGTGACAACTCCCAACGAATAAGAAACTAATTGCTATAGAGGTCATTATTGTGAGTTTTAAAATGTTTTCTTAAAAAATTATGGTATTTGACAACCTACACAGAATTATAGTTTACTGAACCAGTATACTTCAAAGCCTTTAATTTCACCTCCCATCCATTACTACCTTAAAGTGGTGTGTCATTTTGCATGATTGTTGTGGTTTAACTCCAGCCAGCAACTGAGCGATAGGCAGTGTCTTACTCATTCCCCTGCACCCCGTAGAATCAAGGAATTGGAAGGGTAAGAGCTAGAAAACTCATGGTTTGAGATTAAGGCAGTTTACTAGGTAATGGAAAAACTGCACACACAAGAAAAGGAATTAAAAAAACATAAGGAATTAGTTCAGTGCTTCCCATGGGCAGGCAGGTGTTGGAGTAGAGCGGCAATCAGATTGGGCTTCTGGGGGAGCACTTTGCAAGTTAACCACTTACCTCTCTATTGAACACTTTTGTAATTAATTTTCTTATCTCATTGCTGTTTCCAGTAAACAGTTCTTATCTCAGTCTGTGATCTTTACCTTTTGTGCCTCTAATTCTTCTCTCCAGCCTGTCACAGGGGGGAGGAGAAGTGGAAAGGGGAAGTGAGTGAGCAGTGCACAGTTGCAGTGGGAACACTAAACTCGAGACTATCATTCCTATACCACGACACACTCTCTGTCTGCTTGAGAACAGTTTAAATTACATTATATTAAATTACATTATATTCTTTAGGATCTTTCTGGAAATAATTAATTGAGATTTTCTCTTGAAACTTAGTGTGAAGTGGTGATAGTATAAACATTTTCAAAGTATGATCTTTGTTGCTCTCTCACTCCCCTCTGGAACTGGACAGCACAGAGGAGAGAAAATATAACAAAAAATTCATGAGCTGAGATAAAGACTGAGTGAGATCACTTGCCAATCACCATCACAGGCAAAACAAAGTCAAAAAAGGGATATGAATTAAATTTATTACTAACAGAATCAGAGCAGGAGAATAAGAAGTAAAATAAATCTTAAAAACACCTTCCACCACCCCTCCTTCCCTCCCAGCTTTTACCTCTTCACTGACAAAAGCACAGGGAAATAGGGAATGCAAGTTGCAGTCAGTTTATGACAGGTTGTTTCTGCCACTGTTCAGAGAGAGGACTCCCTCCCCTGCTTCCTGTAGGGTCCCTCCCACCAGAGCCAGTCCTTCACAAACTTCTCCAGCACAAGTGGATCCCACAGGCAACAGTTCTTCATTAACTGCTGCCATGTGGGTCACTTTTCCATAGGGTACAGTCCTTCATACACAGGCTGCTTCAGCATGGGTCTCCCACAGGGCCTCAAATCCTACCAGGAAAACCTGCTCCAATGTGGGCTTCTCTCCACACAGGTCAATAGGTCCCTGCCAGGACCCTGGTCCAGCATGGGGCTCCCATGGGGTCACAGGCTCCTTTGGGCATCCACCTGCTCCAGCGTGGAGCTTCTCACAGGCTGCGGGTGAATTTCTTCTCCCTCATGGTCCTCCATGGTCTGCAGGGGCATACCTGTTCCACCATAGTCTTCACCATGGGCTTCAGAGGAACCTCAGCTCTGGCACTGACCTTTGTATCTGCATTGCTGTTCACATGTTCTCACTCTGCTTCTCTCTGGATGCAATTTTCCTCTGCCCAACAATTTTTTTTCTTTTTCTCTTAAGCATGTTATCACAGAGTTATTACTATCATTCTCGATTGGTTTGGCCTTGGCCAGCGGCAGGTCCATCCTGGAGCTGGCTGGCATTGGTTCTGCCAGATGTGGAGGAACCTCTTAGCAGCTTCTCACAGAAGCCTTCCCTATAGCCTTGTCGCTACCAAAAACCTGGCCACGCAAACACAATACAGCTTTCTATGCAGTGGACTGAAGGGCACTTTATTTAATATTTCATGTAAAACTTGCTTCTACATATCATGGAAAAGGGAGGAGTATGTTATCTTGTTCTCCTGCAGTGTGTCTTTCATGGAAATATGTATGTGATAAGCTCTCATGTCAATCATTAGACAATGCCCTATGTACATAGAACTTTTTCCCTTCACTTGGCTCAGCACTGGCTACTTCTATAGCTTGAACAAGGAAATAGAAAACTTTTAATGGGAAAAAACATCAGAGATTTATGTTTATGATTTATGTTGTTTTTGTTGCTACAGAGAGCTAAAGACATCAAGGAGTAGTAATTTAATGACATTATGACAATTAAGAAAACAAAAAATTTGTTTCCTTGTTAGAATATTTTTCTATAAAAGTTAATGGCAATATGTAAATGGGATTTTTCTATGGTTTTTGTTTTTTCTTTTTTTATTTTTGCACTCATTACAAACCATTATCTACTCTCTAACTGTAACAGGAGGAAATATTTCTGTTAATGCAGCTTTACTCTTCTCTTGACAAAAGGGAATACTTAATGAACCCATGAAGGAAAGGGAAGATTAGAGTTTAGAGATGAATTCAAATTCATCAACAGTGTTCGATTTCATAAGAGAGAAAGAGTAAATACTAAAAAGATGAAAACATGATTGGAAAAGTTGTCATGAGTAGTGAACTGGCATTGGCGAGTGACAAATGTGGATAATTAGCTCTGGATTTATTTCTTCTTGCTGCAAAATTCAGTGGGTTTGTTGTTTTGTTTTGTTTTGTTTTGTTTTCTGAAAAAGACTCAAGAGAACATGTTTTGTGAATCCAAGAAAGCTTTAAGGACCTTCTATTTAAAAGCAAGCTCTAAAGCTATAATACCATACCAATGAAACCATCAATCACACATTCAGATTTTGATTTTTGGTTTGTGGTTTTGGTGACTGATTCCACTATCCACTGCATGTTAAGAAAATAATAACCTATCAGCAAGAGCAAGGTAGGTTTTTAATCCCCCTTTGAATCAATATTTCTGTAATCATTGCTGCAAGAATCTAGTTTGCTGATTTTATTCATTCTGAATTTAGCTTGTGGTAAGCTACATGAAGCAGCAATATTCTGAAAGAGTTACAACAAGATATCATCATTGTTAATGAGAAAATTGCCCAGTGACTTGTTCAGTGTTGTGATGCTGATATTTTGATTTTGCTGTGGTGAAATTCTTTTGTTGACATGAGTGATGTGAGTGTAGCATGTGAAGAATGTGGATTTTAATAATTCTTAAATTTGTGATTCTCAGAGGCAAGGAGTGGAACATATAGCTTTTATGTGTCAAGGTTTTAGTAGTGAGGAGCTACAGGAGTGGCATTGGTCAGAAACAGCCAGAAGCTTTCCCTGTTTGA
This sequence comes from Neodrepanis coruscans, assembly GCA_013400695.1. NCBI lineage: Eukaryota > Metazoa > Chordata > Aves > Passeriformes > Philepittidae > Neodrepanis > Neodrepanis coruscans. Next base: position 5,753 of record VYZS01026276.1, read on the forward strand.
TAGAACCAAAGCCAGTGAGTTCCAAGGCAGACCCAGCACTGGCCAAGGCAGAGTTCAACAGCAATGGTTTTAGCACCAGTGGGATAACACAGTTAAGGAGAGGTTGCTGGTGGGAGGTGAACTGCGTATGGGCAACTTCAACCAGAGAAAGGAATGAGAATATATGAGAGAAACAACTCTGCAAACATCGAGGTCAGTGAAGAAGAAAGTGGAGGAGGTGCTCCAGCTGCTAGAGCAGGGATTCCCTTGCAGCCCATGGTAAGACAGGCTGTGCCGCTGCAGCCCATGAAAGTCCTGGAGCTCATGTAGGACCTCGCATCATAACNACAACTCTGCAAACATCGAGGTCAGTGAAGAAGAAAGTGGAGGAGGTGCTCCAGCTGCTAGAGCAGGGATTCCCTTGCAGCCCATGGTAAGACAGGCTGTGCCGCTGCAGCCCATGAAAGTCCTGGAGCTCATGTAGGACCTCGCATCATAACAGGTGGAAGCCCAAAGGCAGATGTGGCTCTGAGAAGCCAACACTGGATCAGGTTGCTGGCAGAGCCTGCAGCCCTGGGGAGTGAGTAGTCCGTGCCAGAACAGATTTGTGGCAGAACTTGTGATCCTGTCAAAAACCTACTCTTGAAGCACCTTGTTCATGAAAGACTGCATCCTGTGGAGGAGACCTACACGGGAGCAGTCTGTGAAGAATTGCAGCTACTGGAAGGACGTATGTTGAAGAACTTCATGGAGGACTCTGTGCTGAGGGAGGAACCACACCCTGGAGCAGGCTAAGAGTATGAGGAGTCCTTCCTCTGAGAAAGAAGAAGTAGAGACAGTGTTTCGAATTGACCACAATTTACATTCCACATATAACTGCACTGCTGTTGAAGAGGAGGTAGAGGACTCAGGAGTGAAGTTGAGCCCAGAAAGAAGGAGAGGTGGAGAGAGAACGTTTTTTAAGATTTGTTTTTATTTCTCATTCTCTTTCTCTGATTTTATTTGAAATAAATCAAACTAATTTCCCTACCTGGAAACTGTTTTACCTATGACAGTAATTGGTGAGAAAAATCTTTCTGTCCTTACCTCATTCCATGAGCCTTTCCTTAAATTTCCCCCTCCAAATCCAGCTGAGGGGAGTGACAGAGCAGCTTTTTGGGCACCTGTCATCCAGCCAGGGTCAACCCACCAGAATCCTGCTCCTTCATAATATATGTTTCAGGAAAGGATATCTCAGAATCATTCAAACATTAGCAGTCACTTAACCTAAAAGTGCCTCCAGGAGAGAGTAAGTGGCAGTGACATATTTTATTTACATTTACGCAATTATTAACTGAGATTATAAATACAAAAATATAACTTTTTCTCTTCAGTAGATCTGGGAAATTCCTAACGAGATAATAATGACCACACTATTTTCACTATTTTTAATACAAGTGATCATGAAGATATTTCAGGTTATGTAGAATAGTCAGGTATTTCATTACCATTTTGTATTTAAGTTATTTTAATTACTGATGCTAGAAGATGTAAATATCTCTGCGGAGGTGAAACGCACTGGACTAATTATAATTATGGTTGTCATTGCTATTTGTTACATTTTCATGTATATCATGATATATTCAGTTATACATTACCACTCTGAAAGTAGACCGTTTTGTATGCATATTTAAGGTAATGAGCATTCAACTTTAAAAAATGGTTCTGGCATCCTGTAGCTTCTCAATAATAATATGCTCTTACATTACAACAGAGTAGGATGGATTACTGGTTTTTCAATTTGCATCAAGCATATTAATTGCAGAGTAGGATTTTCACATAAAATATCAATGTACTGGAACAAACTGTTAATGTACCAGAATATGAACACTTACACTCATTTCTTGAGATTTAAAAGCAGTCTTCTTTTTCATATATCTGAAGAGTATTTTTTTTAAAGTCTGTTAATGAGAATAATGTAACCAATGTTTTCTGAAAACCTTAATTATCTTAAGTGTTAATAGTTCTTTCCTAGTCATTGTACTGGCAAACAAAACAAGTCATTAGGGGAAGAAAATAGTTTACTGAGTATAAAAAAATTTTAGAGCAGCTTTCAAGAAACATGCCATGGAAGACCAAGTTCATGTTGTACTAGCAAGCAAAGAAACATTGAATTCGAAATTTATTTATTTGGGGTTTTATTGTTTGTTAGGTTAGGGGTTGTTTGTTTGTTTGTTGTGATTTGTTTATTTGTTTGTATGTGGTTTTGTTGAGTTTTTGGTTGGTTTATTTGTTTGTTTGTATGTGGTTTTGTTGAGTTTTTGGTTGGTTAGTTGGTTGGTGGTTTTTTCATTTGTTTTTCCTGGGAGAAGAGAATTCTAGACTAGTAAACATATGCTTGGAAGTGAAGCTCAGCTGGGAATTTTCAAAATATTTTTAATGATATAGAATAACAAGTTTATAGTTTATCTATTATCTGATTTGTTTGAATTGCACAAACAGAATCCAAGAAATTTGTTTTAACAGGTATCAATAATATTAAAAAAATTTACTGTATAAAAAGAAAATTTAATTCTTTAAGAGTATAAGTAAACAGTACAAAAGGGGTTGCTTACAACCCTTGTCTTGTTATTTATACACCTGAGCAAGTACATATCTTCTCATTCATTTTCAAATACTAAGCCATTACTGCTTAAAAAGATGCAAATTAAGTCCCTCTTTGTTTATGTTGTTTTGTTTTATGGCTGCTCTGTTTCAAATTACTAATCTTTAATGGGCCTTCAATTCTTTCTTATCTTTTTCTTAAAAACAGGATATGAATGCAGGTCCTCTCTTTTAAAGCCAAACAGAAAGAGAAAAATATTTTAGTTTTCATGCCACAGCTGCAGGCTGTGAATTATCCCACTAGGGAGGAGTGCGAATACCATCCACATAATCCAACAAAGAGGCTTGATTCATTTTGTGTATGAAGCAATCATTATGGTCTTACAAAGCTGAAATGAGTTTCCCTTACAATCTTCACAGGAGAAAAAAAAAAAAAAAGAATATCATCCTTACTAGTTCAAAGCAAGGTACCACTTTTTAATTTATTTTTCCTCCTATTTCTCATTTTTATTTTTCTTCCTTAGTTTCCTACTATTTTTCAACTAACTTGAGTTTACGTATAACAATGGAAATTAATTTGAAACAGCATGTAAAGAGCCAAGCAACATCTCCCCAGCCTTAGTTATCCCAGCTAAACAAGGGATTTAGTTATTATATGAGAAACAGACCCAAGGAACTTTGCAGAGCCTGTTTTTAAGGCTTGCAATTGTTCTAGCACAGTCCGAAGACCTTTGTGTCTCACAGATAGGAGGAGTTAATTGCCATCTGTTTAAGATCCCATTGGAAGCACCTGCCTGGGGTCCTCTTTAAACATGCAGGACTCCACTCAGTATGCATAACCACTCTTTATGTAGCTTCCTACAGATCATCAATAGTGAATAATGAAGAGAGAGATATTAAATTCTGTCTTTTAGATTCTTTACTCAAGACTGTAGGGAGATTTTGTCCTCTTGGGATCCTAATGCTTGAATTTTCCCTTGAAGAACTTTGAAGTGGTTAGGATTTTTTTTTTTTCCTTCCTCCAGAAATGAGCTGGATTAATGACTTAAAAGTTCAGCTACTGACAGATGAAATGATGACTGCGGTAAAAGTCTCCTGATTGCAGTACTCATCCAGAAACAGTTCTTTTTACTCCCTCAAAATATTCATACAATTTAGTCCATTCATTCAAACAATGATGTAGTGACAAGTCTGTGTTTCTCAGGGCAAGAGGACAGAAAGAAGAAAGGAAGGAAGAGGGGAGAGAAAGAAGGAGAAAGAAAGGCAGTTTGTTTGAATTCTCTCTTGAGGAAGGTGGAATTAAATATATGTTTTTAGCAGTTGGACTAGCTGATCTTTGTATGTCCCTTCCAACTGTGACTATTTTATTCTATATCTCCAGTGGACATCCTAGACAGGAGATTAATGCTTCTGGTCTCCAGGAAGTGGAAATTACAACTATATGATTAATATATGTGAACAAGGGCACTTTGAGAACACTTTCCAGATTAAATCTCTGAGCTGAGCTGGATATCTGTATGAACAATTTCAAGATACTGACCAAGCTTAGGGCTGGGTGATGTGCTAATCTCAGTTCCCTAAAGAAACTGTAAGGATGTAGAAGAGCTCATTTCTTACTCTGATTTTACAAGTAATAGCTTTTGATTTTGAAATAGTTAAAATTGACTAGAATTTCAGTACTTTATTGCTGTAATATTTCTCTAAATTTAAATTGAGATTTAAATTCAGGTTATATTGTATATGGTTCAGAATCTTTAGTTACAGTTACATATGCTTAAATTAATGAGTAGTTCAAAATTAAAACCTCAATCAGTTCTTATTCTAGTAATAGCAGAGGTATGGCTCAGAATTCAGTGAACTCACCCAAATGTTGCTGAGACCGGTTAAGTTCTAAAGAGATAAAGGCAGTATATTTAATAGCCTTAGATAGGCGTAATGATCTTGCAGTAACCATTGTTTTAAGCATCCATAACGAAAAATATAAAACTGAAAAAATATATGTCAACTCACCACTTTTCAGTTTACTCATAAATCATAGCCTTAGCTGTATTTTGTTATGTATATTAAGGAGTTGTGATCTCTGAAAAACTTGCCAGGCATTGCCTGTGAACTTACACTAACAGGCATCCTAAATAAAAAAGGAACCCAAATACTTGGGAAATAAATGTTCAGAGAGCTTTGGCATGGTCCTTGTTGCCAGGGAAACCTCTTCTTTGTGTCTACGTGTTCAGAATGGCTGCATCATTAGACACTGAACCTGATCATCACTTTATACTACCAGGAAAAAAAAAAATAAAAAAAGGAAAGGTAAAAGTGAACAGTTCCAAAAATCTTTAAGAAAATGTCAAGAATGAATAAGGGTAATCCTAACTAAATCCATGTGTAATTATAATGGCAATTATATTCTCTAAGGATAAATTTGCCCAGGCTGCTTCATTCCATATTTATTTGCAGGTCAAGGTGAACAATTCTGGTTTGTCTTTCACTGAATTAAAAAAGAAAACAACCCCCCCCAAAAAACTGTGCAAACCAAAAACCTAGTCAATGGTATATATATATAAAATATACCTCTTACTTTTAAATATGCCAAAATATCTATTCACTAAGGTCATTCAGCATATTTAACTGCTTGAGACATTGTTTTAGCATTGCTGCAGCAGATTTTATTCATGGAGTAAGAAGCATAAAATGTCAGGGAAAAATCTCCACAGGTGTATTTATTACTCCAATCATAAAGAGGAAAGGTGAAAAAAATAGTAAAATTCTGAAAATATATAATGACAACAGAGTTGCTTTATGTTTACTACTAGGTCTTAATCAAGATACTAAAACCAGCACCACATAAACATCTGAAGTGCTGCAGAACTATGTGCAGTTTCAAGGCATTACTCACTGGTAATGTAACTATGAATGCAAGGTCCCTCAGAATCTCAGCTCCTGGTCTTGGCTGAAGAGAAAAGACTTTGTAAATAGGGCCAGAGCTTAACCTCAACCTTCTGTGGCTCATAAATATCAACAAAGTGAAGGGATTTTAAAGTCATCATCCCAACTCTGTTCTCTGAGATGAAAAATGAAATCCAAATTACACGTGAAACAGTAAAGAAATGCCTAACCTGTCTACTCATATTTTTGAAGACAGAAAACAACCCAGCTAGACACCTTTTTCTTCCTTTTTTTTTAACTGTGTCAGATGTGAGACTAAGTAGTTCAGTGCAAAAGCAAGAGAGTACCTGACCAAGTAGTCTGAGATTAGTTGGTTACTTTCAAAGAGTATAAAGAAATTACATGAACTAAATTTACATTTACTTGGAGACATTTTCCTTCTTACTCACTGATAAACTATGCTGAATCTCTGACATTGCCTAAATAATAGTATTGATACCGTAAGGGGGATGCTT
>VYZS01026277.1:2931-21809 GCA_013400695.1 Neodrepanis coruscans
GACAGTATTACTTCTGCTTCCCTTTGAGCTTTCTGTGCAGTGTTTCAAAGCTCTTTTTAGAAAAAAAGATAAATCACAGTTCAATTTACTCAACTCATCCATCTACAATTACATTTCTTAAAAAGTTAATAGAGTTACGCAAGCAGAGTTTTCCTAAATTTGATAAACTGATTCATGAAGCCTTCTTGGATCTTCAAGTACATCTAGAATGTTTTCTTCATACTCCTTTGTTTAATGTAATTTTGGTACGCAGCCTACTTGCACCAATAAAATTCCATTTAAGTTGCATTCTTCAAAGTTCTTTTTACAAAGATTAGAAAGTTAAGTTAGAAAACAAGACAGCTAAGTACTGTTGGTTTTTACTTTTATTTTTATGTAAAAATAGTAACAATAACAAATCCTTCAAAATGTTCCCCATCAATGTTCAGCCATCATCCAACATGTCCAGGAATATTACCTACATATTTGCCTATGTGATCTATTAATCACAGTTCTAAGATACCAGAGGTAAATTATTTCATCAACTAAATTCATTACATAAAGTTTTTGAAGTATCTGATTGTCCTGGTTTTGGACGATATTAGGTTTTATCAATGGACAAGAGACGGATAGGGAAGGCAGCAATTTATTAAAGGGTAGATATATGGGGGAATAAATGGGGTTATTTGCCAATTATGACCAGCCTGGACTCCCTCTGACAGACACACACACACACCCCCACANTTCCTTCTGGGTCTCCCGGGCTGATGGGAAAAAAACCTTGGTAACCTGGCTACTCCTCCCAGCCAAGATGTAGGCATAGGAGAGAGAGTTATTTTTTCTTTGTCTTCCTCTGTGGTTTTAACCCAAACCATTACACTGATACAAACAAACAAAAGGGTTTACAACTGTTGTCTCACAATTAGATTAATCTCCATGGCTACATAAATATGCATATCATACACTGTTTTCCACATTCTTTTATCATAGAATCATTGAATGGTTTGAGTTGTAAAGGAACTTATAGATCATCGAGTCCAAAACCCTTATCATAGGCAGGGACACTTTCTTCTGTACCAGCCTCTTGCAATCCCCACCCAATGTGCCCTTGAACATTTCCAATGATGGGGCATCCACAACTTTTCTGTTTTATACCACAAAAACTTCTCATCAAAACAAATAAGATGCTTGTTTCCATGGTAAAATTTAATATAATGCATTGCAGATCTGTAGTTACCACAATAGTTTCCATTATATTCCATTATATATATATATATCTCCATTATATACATCCTTCCTTCTCTAAGAATGGGAAATAAATAGGTGTATCGGAGAGATAAGATAGTAACTCTATAACAAGCTTTGAAAAAATATGCAATCCTCATAATAAACAAATATGTGGTGAAATCTGTAGGATTTCCATCTAATTTCCCAAACACAGAGACTTAAAGTATCTCCTGTTCATCCATGAAGGTGGCAATAGAGTTTCCCAACACATTTTTTACAAGGCTGTAGAGCCATAAAAATATTTTTATTCATTCTGTTTTTCAAGTTCTGACTACAGAACATCAGCAAAGATACTAGGTAAGAAAATTTCCTCAGATTACAAAAAAAAACAAACCCTTGTGGAAGTACAGACTCAAGTGTTCTGTTCTTATACATACACAATACTATTCCTATACTGAAATGAACTGCTGCAGATTTGTTTGGGATTTAAAAAATTCTAGTTACAAATCCTAGGAAATTTCAAAACCATCCTACAGTAATGGAATTTAATAATCCACAGATGGTGCAGAACTCCTACTAAACAACCACTGAAACCATGTCTAAACTTGAAATGTACATAACAAGAACACTCATAGGTTTTGTTTTGAGGTTAGTTTTTTTTTTCCAATTACACATACCTATAACACATTGGTGGTGTGCATGTATATGAACACATATACACAAACACATAAATATGTATGTCTGTGTATACAGATACATGTGTATATATGTACACATGTATACAATATATCTCGAAGTTAGGAATGCAAGAACAAAAGACTGTCATTTGGCTGCTTGCTTACAACCTACATTAAATTCGATTTAAATAATATCATACAAGATTGTCTGCACTTATTCTAGTTTATTTTCTCTGATAATACAGTTTTAATCATCTTTTAAAATGGCAGTACATTGTGTTATTTTGCAGTTGTGGGTAGCATTCATGTTTAAAGAAAAAAGCTTATGGTCTAACAACCTTCACAAACTTCTCAACTGGACAAAGTTTACATAAAGCCTTGCCACACAGTGTATTCAGCTCAGCACTTGAAGCATGCAACAACTAATAACTGAAAACTTGTTTTTTACTGGATTTATTATTTGGTATTGAAAGAGTTACTGGTTACCTTGTAAACAGAAAGGATTTTTGTTTGACTTAGAGCTAATCATGGTTAGCAGAGAATCCATCCCAGATTCAACTGTGCCTTCACCTTTTAATGTGGAATCTGATCAGGTTTGGTACCATAAAAAGCATCTTCACAAAACTGCACTTAGCATGGGTAAAGCAAGCTGACATCTGCAGGCTAAGTATTAGGGATCTGCACTGAACTCAAAAGCCAAGGAAGCAAATTTGGGAAAATTTGGGAAAATTCAGAAGGAAAGATGTTAGATGCTGTATCATATAAAAACTAACATAAAACAGAAAAATGTTTCANATACTATTAATTTAAGAGATAATTTAAACTATGTAAAATTTTACTAATACGTTGCTAGTGCAATAGGCTAATCTAAAATAAATTCTCTGAAATATTTGGATTACACAGAGAGTACTTAAACTCACTGTCCAGTACACTGTCACAGAGAATTATAACATGACATATGAAACCTACACATGAAAAGAGATGCTAAACAGAGATGTATACACATGCTAACAAACTTTTTATTTTCCATGTAGCATTTTAAAACTTATTTTTCCCCTTCAAAACTTCCAAAAGTACTCCTTTCAAAAGGCAGGTATAAAAATAAGCTTTTACAAAGCCACTAAATAACACAAGTTTTGTAGTAGCTTTTTTTTTTTATATATACCTAAGATACGTATTAGCTGTGTTTTAACAGTAAGTGAAACTATGTCATTACTGTATGTCTTGTTATAAGCATTCATTATTCCTGTTCACAGGACAAGAAGAATAATCTTCATGAACAATTGTGTTAGAACAGCAAACTGATCTTTGTAACTGATCTTTTAAAATTTACAATTTAGAGCATCTTGGTTTTAAATATGTTTATTATTTTAAACAGTTAAATGAATAACAAAAGTCAAAATTATTGGTCTTTGTGTATCATAAATTACTTATAGCTGCATTTTCTAACAGAAAATAGTATAAAAAAATTTAACAGTTTTCTGAAAGCTCCAAAATATCACTGTCATGAGTATGCTTACTGTTATGCTGGTTTTAAAGTGGCTTTGTTATACCTATGTACAATTCTAACATACTGCTTCATAGCTAAAGTAAACTATAAACAGAAATGTAAGATTAAGTTATACTAGCACACTGCTATTTCAATTTTGTTTTTTTTATTTCAGTGACTTCATTTGAGGAAATGTCTACATATTCATTGTAGCATGTAATACTGAAAAAAATTATGTACTAGTAAGTAAAAAAAAAATATTCCAGTAGTACTAGTACAGAGGTTTTCTTTAATTTCACATTTTAATGTCTTTATTTGACCCCCTCAGAGTTCAGAAAAAAAGAGAAAATTAGTGCTAATGTTTTCAATTTAATTAGTATATTATACGCACTGTATCTATTAGTGGGAAATGTTACATTAATGAATGTAAAAGTTAGCTGTAAATTACCTCAGAGTTATTATCAATTTCCCAAGTTACTGCTCCTTAAGATAACCCTCTCCCTATGGTCCTTCCAGTAATTTTTCTTTGCCTGATAAACATGATGATTAAACAGCACACAGTGCAAGCCTTTGATACTTTTTAAATTAAATCCATGCCCAGCCTAAGGGCTGTGTCTGATTTCAACTAAATGTGTCAGTTAATCAGATAAAAAATTATCAGCAACTCAAAGAAAAAGCAGCCTTAGGCTTCATCAGTGCCAGAAAAAGCTGAACAAAATAAGACATACAGACAACATCCCATTATGAGTAAAGGTTACTGCTAAGCGTATCACTGCACAGAACTACGCACCACCTTAATAATATCTATGTTAAATGAAATATGGGTACAACAGACAAAATAATAACAAAGAAAGAAAAAGAAAGGGCTAGACTTGCGCCTATATATGCCTTGTTGACATGTATTGGAAGAAAATTTAAATGCTGCCATTGAGAAAAATGCAGAATATTTCTAGAAATTTACTGTTTATAACTGATCTTTGTAAGAAACTGAAGTATAAATAGATGAAGGATAGTTAAATTAGACTTAATTTTTAACATTTGCTTCACAGATTTGCCACAAGAGAGTCCATTTTTATGACCAAGATACAAAATATCGCTAAATGAAACAATTTCCAATTAACATCCTCCTTAAATCTCGTATGAGAAACATGCTTAAAGTAAACTTATGCTTAAATTAAACTTTAATGGGTTTTGTGTCTAAATAATGATGATCATACAGTTGCAAAACTTCAAATTAAAACACTACATAGTTGCAGATGTGTGACTGACAATATATACCTTATCAACAGGACTTTTAGGCTTCAGCAATTATTTGAGTGGAAAATTCTTAAATACGAGCTTTACCTTATAGTTTGTGAAGCCTTCTAAGATCACTGATTATAATGGTTTCAAACAGACCATTATTTTTTCTAAGCTTTGATATGTCTGTCAGATACAGCTGCAAGTAATCAAAGACAGTATGGGAATATCCCTGAGACATAAAGATATACTAACTCTACGTCAGAGCGAAAACCTAAAGTTTGGTAAGATTCTGCAGATTAGCTATGAATCACAGAACCTTGCAGATCGCTACACATTATCTGAGACTTTCCTGTCTGCTACATAGCGACCTCAAAGCATGTATATCTCATCCCTTCATTCGTTAGGAAGCAGTTCCAAAAATGGATGGAAATTAATTTGGATTCACATGAAATCCCTGTGTGAACTCTCTCATTACAAACTTCCGTAGCTTTCGGTGGACTTATTCTAACTTGGTTTAGAAGTAAATTACTGTAAAATAATAGTACTTACTCAAGGGACTAATACTATGTAACTAATTCACTTTCAAAGCCAATTAGCTACATTTTTATGAACTTTCTGCATAGGACACAGGCACATTACCATCTTTAAGCAAAACTGATGGCTTAACTTCAAGAGTTTTACAAATGCAACTCCTGAAGTACTGCATGCACACACAAAGAGACACAAAATCTATTACTTCAATGTAAGGGAAAATTCATCAGCTTTTAGTCAGAGCCTTCAGTATCTGATTGCAATCTCATAATAAACACATTTAATTACTACATGGTCCCCTTTCTCCTTGGAAGCACCAAAGACTCAAGGAGACGGTGCAGGGGTATGTTTCTTGGCACATAAGCGCATACACGCATCACAGTAGAGAAAAAAGAAAGGAGACCAAAAGAGACAGAAATACCACTCTCAGAGTAGTATCAGACAGAAGCTTATCAAAATACTGCAATTCAAATGGCTAGAATTATATTCTAAACAGGAGAAACAGAAAACCAGGGAAGTTTTCCACTATGGCCATACACTACACCATAAATGCAGGCTTCTGATAACCCAGTTCTCCATTTATCTGCATTTACAAAGTGAACAATTAGTCTTAAGAATTATAAATCATTCATTAATTAATTCATTAACTAAGCAGATGATGTGATGGTGTTGGGTAGGTTGATAAGTTTAGGTAATAGTTTGGACTTGATGATCTCTATGGTCTTTTCCAACCTTTTTAATTCCATTCTGTTCTAATTATTTTTATGTTATCTGACATATTAACTATTTTAATAGAAGGAAGTTGCTATAACATTATTGTGAAATAGTATTTCACAAGATTTTTTTTCTAAATTGTTTTAACTTAGATTGACTATTTTTTGTCCAAGCAGAAACTGTGACACGAAATTCATATGCATTTAGAAACATTTATTATAGTAAGATATACCTATCAAAAATATATACTAAAATTGAAATTAATAAATTTCACAATAATGGTATTGCAAAGGCTAACTAAGGACTTGTCTACAAAACTGTTTAAGTTTTTGTTTCCTTTATACCAATTAAGTGAGTAACTGTTAACTGAGGCCTACATTCCATCTGCAGAAGCTACAGTCTTTCACATTAAACAAAAGTCTGCACTGAACAAAAAAATTTTTTTAATTGTATTTTGTGCAGATATTGGTTTCAAATAAATATCTGCTTCACCTTTTGGACTTCCAACTCTTAAGTATTCAAATAATTGCAAAGCAAACTTGCCTGCAGACACTTCTTTCAGGAAATCTTATTTACAAAATTACCTCAACAAAGACAGATTACTTAATTTAATAACCAAATTTAACATGAACATTCAATTCCAGACTGAATAAAAGACATTACATCATAACAACAAGATGCCAGTGAACAACTACAAAACAGTTAAGTAACCATATATGTTTCTGTTCCTATGCTAGACTGGATGTTATAAGTGTTGGTGATTGCAAGGGTAACTAATTGCAATCAAGAACAATTATATTTATCTAGAATTAGTAACCAAACACTGTGATCAGATCTAAAGCCCAGCATATAAAATGACTTGTGAGTTCTTCAGAATAAAAAAAAGGAAAAAAAAAAAGTTTTTGTGTTATGAAGGCAGGTACTGGCCTATATTATTATGTGTCAGATCAATGTCTTGCTGAAGACAAACCACTCAAGAATCAAGAAAAAGTCAAAGGAATACTAGTTTGTATATTCCTAGTTAAGAGAAGTTTCATGATTGATTTAGATAATGCAACTCTGTTCACTTGCATCATACTGGAACTTTGGACAGGAAGAATTTTACTCTTGGATTTCTCTTTTTAAATAGTATCTTTAACAAACAAAAGAGCTAAAAGTCAGCCTTGGTAACCTAATATCTTGAATGTAAACACAAGGTCTTTTTTCCTTGCTCTGCACTAGCTTTCTAGCACACAGCCTTCAAGAGGACCAGCTTATAGATGCTAATGGCAATCTACCCCTCTACAATGAGGACCAACAAGACACAGATCCGGTCTACAAAACAAACTCTGATCAGATCTACAGTTTGCTCTGGTCTCCTGAGGTATACACTGTGGTTTGGGTAATTCAACTCATTAACAGACTTCCACTAAGGGAAACTACTCTACAAATATGTCACACAAGAATTAACTGTCTAGTCTTATTTACTTCTAAATGAGTGCGATGGATTAGCATTACATTTTCGAAAACTTTCCTTTTATCAAAGCGGATCAAGTAAAGGTTTCCATCATTCCCTCCATCCCTTTCCCTCTCCCATCTCATCCCCTCTCCCCCCAACCCCTGTTTCCCCTTCTTGGTCTCTTGAGTTTTCCTTTGTCCTCAGGGGCTGGGGAGTGCGGGTCATGGCACAGGGTCTGGCCTCAGAGCTGCGCAGGGAGAAGGAGTGGGGGAGATTGTTTTTCCTGTGCTTTCCTGGTGCGTAAGGGCCGTTGGTGCCCCCTTCCTCACCGTGCGGGGAGGGCCAGGACTGGGACCATCCCCTGAATGGCTCGACCCTGCTCCATGGGATCTGCCGCGGTCTGCGGGAGATCTAGGAGAGTATAGGGGGAAAAGGTTTGCCCATGTTCCCCTCCGGTGCATAGGTACTGCTGCTGCCTCCCTCGCGGGAGCACAGCAAAGTGGGAGAGGGCGCCTTTGAAGCCCTTTTCTGAGTGGCTTCGGGAGGCCCCAGGCCAGTTGGGCTGGATCTGACGGTGAGTGGCCCTGCCTGTGGCACCCCAGGTGTCCGTGGCCAAGCTGCTGGCAGTGCCGGCCGGAGCGAGCTGCTCTGACTTTTACTGGCTGGCATAGGACGGCCCAGCGTCAGTGGGGGACTCAGTGGGGCGTGGGGTGGGGGGGCACCCTCATAACCCGGCACAGAGCATGCAAGGCAGCCCCCAGGAGGCAGGGTAGGTGCCGCTGGCATGTCAGGGGTGCATTCGTCCCGGCGCATGCCAGACACAGGCGGCAACAGCTCACCTGGCGGGTGGCGGGGTGCCAGGCCCATTCTCCATGCTGACCGGGCACGGGGGCAGCGCAGAAGGGGTCCAGCCTGGCCACCAGGTTAATAGGCTACCCTGTAGTATTAACAAAAGAAATGTTTGCTGGTGTTGGCGGGCAGAAGCGAGGAGAGCCCGGGCAGGGCGAGCTCGGTTAGTAACCAATAGCAAGATGGAATGACACACTGCCGCGCCTCTTGGGTGTGTGGAGAATTATGGGAACTCCTCAGAGCTCTATATAAGTGCCTGAACACTCAGCCTCGCTCTTTTTTTGTCGCTGACCTGGTTTAAGCAGCAGCTTGTTTCATCGCTCGGACCTGCCGCGCCCGCCATTTTGTTTCAGCCGTGTGACCATTGGCTCCTCCAGCCCACTGCAGCGGACCTGTCTCTGGCCTGCTGCCCTCTCACCATGACCCTGGTGGTTCTTCAGTAAACTCCTGGGCCTCCACCTTCAGCAGCAGCCCCCTCCGCAGCCACACCCCCCTCACCCACCATCTCCCGCGGGCCACCAGCATCCCCTGCTGCTTCAGCAACATCATTGCACTCCAGGANCAGCAAAGTGGGAGAGGGCGCCTTTGAAGCCCTTTTCTGAGTGGCTTCGGGAGGCCCCAGGCCAGTTGGGCTGGATCTGACGGTGAGTGGCCCTGCCTGTGGCACCCCAGGTGTCCGTGGCCAAGCTGCTGGCAGTGCCGGCCGGAGCGAGCTGCTCTGACTTTTACTGGCTGGCATAGGACGGCCCAGCGTCAGTGGGGGACTCAGTGGGGCGTGGGGTGGGGGGGCACCCTCATAACCCGGCACAGAGCATGCAAGGCAGCCCCCAGGAGGCAGGGTAGGTGCCGCTGGCATGTCAGGGGTGCATTCGTCCCGGCGCATGCCAGACACAGGTGGCAACAGCTCACCTGGCGGGTGGCGGGGTGCCAGGCCCATTCTCCATGCTGACCGGGCACGGGGGCAGCGCAGAAGGGGTCCAGCCTGGCCACCAGGTTAATAGGCTACCCTGTAGTATTAACAAAAGAAATGTTTGCTGGTGTTGGCAGGCAGAAGCGAGGAGAGCCCGGGCAGGGCGAGCTCGGTTAGTAACCAATAGCAAGATGGAATGACACACTGCCGCGCCTCTTGGGTGTGTGGAGAATTATGGGAACTCCTCAGAGCTCTATATAAGTGCCTGAACACTCAGCCTCGCTCTTTTTTTGTCGCTGACCTGGTTTAAGCAGCAGCTTGTTTCATCGCTCGGACCTGCCGCGCCCGCCATTTTGTTTCAGCCGTGTGACCATTGGCTCCTCCAGCCCACTGCAGCGGACNCCTGTTGGTTCCCCTGGTCTTTTATTTTTTAATTAATTTTTTTTCCTTTTTTTTTTCCCTCTACCTCAAATATACATATTATATTTTGGTAATGAAAATTCTTATTTCTTTATTCATTGTGTATCTCTAATTTTTAAAATTGTATTTTTGTCCACAACCTGGGACAAGGCAATGTTATTTAATGAAGTATTTCAGAACACATGCTAGCAAATACTGAGTTACATAAGTAACTTGGTTCTTGTTAGTAATTCTATAAGCAATGAGTCCTTTCTGAGCAAGTAAAACTGTCGGCATGACAAGACATGGTACCCAGTTTTCTTTTGTAGTCCTTTTACCCACATGCAACAGAACAAGACTCAGAACCATGAAAGAAAACTCTCTTAAAAGAAAATGAGCTATCTTGTCCATGAGCAACAAATGTTCTATTCCTTCACTGTGTTTTCTTGTATAGAATACTGCTGAGAGCAAAGAAATTTTTTTAAAAAACATATTATTTTTCTAGAATTAACTCTTAGATGCTAATGTGACATTAAAATAGTTGCCTGCTTGCTTCAACACATTCTAAATCACATAAGAACTTCAGATTAAAGAAGTCAGTTTTACTGTCACTAACAAGGATGATAAATAGTGATGTTTACATACACTTAAGATAACTCATTCTCCCACATACTACAGCTGAGAACATATTTCAAAACTGCAATTTCCTAATATTCTTCTTACAATTTGTCCTGGTTTGGACCCCAGGGAGCGTAACAGTGACGAGAAAAACCCAATGGAAAGCCAACACAAAAGAGACACACACACAAAAACCCACAAGTTTTATTCTACACACACACACAAACCGACAATAGAAACGCAAAGACAGACAAATTAAGCTCTTCCGAAGCCAGCGTGTGGGGTGAGGAAAGAAGCTAGAATGGCTCTGGGTCTTTGCCGGGGTTTCCTGAAAAAAAACGGAAAATTAAAGGACCCAGGGAGACCCCCCTCCCCCAGGGAAGGAAAGAATACCACAGCTGATAGAAGTATGTGGTCTTCAGCCCTTGCCACGGGAAGCTACGCCACTCGTGCCACTGAAAATGTAACACTGAGACGAGCAGAGATGTTACCCCAATAGCTGACAAACCTGAAACAGAAAATGGCCTCCGGGATCACGCTTTTTATGGGGAGCCATTCCTGCACGATTTGGAGTCCCTCCCGGGCACAGGTCGCCTCCGGATTGGGTAACTGGTGCCTGGGAACCACCCCCTGCGGGATTTTGCCATGAGGCAAAATGGTGGCACTCCTCCACATGGCTGAGGGTTTGTGGGGCATCCCGGGGGCCTCGGCATTGATACCGGGCTGCCCTCAACCTGTGCTAGTGATAGCTGCTCGCCGCGGGTCGGCTCCCCAGCTTGCAAGGGCCACTAACAACTCTGTTCGACGCCGCACTCCATGCGTATGGGAAACCCATTACGCATGTGCGCAGCGCCAAGAGCAGTTCAGAGCTGAGATCTGTTGGCACTTGGCGGCCATTCCCGCGGCACTGCCGGTAATGCCATGATTGCAGCAGCCGCCAGCCACCCACGGCAGTGGAGCCATGCCCACAGGGTGGGCCAGGGGAGCACCATACCCACCGCGCCATGCCAGCGGGCCCACACCTGCACCAGTGTAGCTGCACCGAGAAAAACACGCTGGCAGCCAGCAGGCCACCCCACCGGCGCTGGGACAATCCCATGCCGCGCAGCAGGGCTCACCGGTGCCCACAGCAGCCACAGACAACCACGCAGTGAGGGGCGACTCCACAGCCCAGCACTGGTGGCTCTGGGCTGGGGCTGGCCCTGTCCCACGTGGCCGCACTTGCCACCGCTGTTGCCAGGGCAACTAATTTACACAGACACACAGAAAGTAAGGTCCAAAACACCCCTGCTCCCCCCGCCCTTCCCAAAAGCCCTCAAAAATCCTCAAAAACCTCCCAAAAGCCCCCTCCTCGTCCCCCAGGAGAGAGGGAAAAAAACGGGGAAGGGAAAAACAGGTTTTAGATCCAGGAACTTTCGTTTTCACCCCACAACATGATTTCAAAGAACTGTACAAAACTTCACCTCTTAGAGAGTATCTTTTTATAATACTGAATGTTACAACTCCTGAAACTTCCAGTATTTATAGGAAAGACCTACTGAAAGTATTTCTGAATCACATTCTCTACCAAAATTTAACTAACAACCAGCTTTTCAGCAACTAGCCTTGAAGAAATAGCATCTGGAGAATACCATACTGGAGCAAAATATCACATTCTATAAGAGAAAACAAACTTTCACTTAAGGTTGACCAAGATATAAAATTATCCAATGGAATATTTGAACAAGTCATGCAAGCATTGTCAAGAAGATTCTTAACTTAGACTTTTACAAATAGCTAATTCACATCTACTTCTATGCTGAGCCATGTCCCCTGATAATATGGACATAATTATAATAATTTATAAATAATAATAATTATATAAATATATAACTATTATACAATATATATCATATATTCATTTATATTATTAGTGTATATTTTATAAATAATAATAAGAATTTATAAATAATTTATAAGCTAATTTATAACATGAAGATCCAAAATATTTGCAATTATTCCTGAATTATCACAAAAACTATAATGCTGAAGTACAGGCAATTAATAAATTCAATAGATTAATAAATTAAAAATTTTAACTGTTGATGAACAACTTACAAAAAAACGTGTTTTCACTGTCTTCACAGTTTTTAGTTGAAAACGCTATCTTCTCTCAAAGTGCTAAAGTCTATTTTTAATGTAAAACAGGTATATTTTATCAAATATTATTAAAGTGGCATGAGTTTTTGGAATATGGAATTATGTGATAATGTATAAGAAGAAAGGCATGCTTAATGAAGTAAGATTTGGTATTACTGCAATGGGAAACTGTAGGTTACTACAGACAAACAAAAGTCAGCTGGTAGGAAAGCTGGACAATTTTCACCTGAAAATATTCTAGGCATATATAATACATAATAATCATAAAAGATTATATTCAAAGCTAAGAATACTTTACTTCAAAGGTTATTTTGACAATTTCATCTTTCTTGCTTCTTAAAAACACCTGAGAAACCTGAACATTTACTTCTATTTGCATAGTGCAATGGAGTAAGGCAACCGTGGCCTACAATGATACTAACAGTACAACTACACCAAGTTTAATAACATTTTTCTTCACCCACGTACATACAAGAGACTTAAAGGTAAGATTTACATTACACTGATCCATTGCTATCCCTAGGAAACCACCCTATTCTGTAAGCAAGTATTCAATCTTTTCTCCATGAAACAATGTCACTTGTTGTGCTATATGTACACATTTGTTCGTAAATTGTATCACTATAACAAGACCTTCAGAATTTCATAGATACACATTGAAACTATTAAATCATTATGTTGCTATTATTCCAGTGAGCAAATAAACTTGGCACAGACTCTGAAATACCATAGACAAAAACTAATAAACACTGCAAATTACAGGTTTTCCCAATGACATCATATTTAAGATAAACTTTCCCAGAAATATTCTTTTAATCTGTACTGACAATAATCAGCTCTTCTGATCTTATCATCTCTTCTCACTACATAAAAGCAGAACACAGAACTTCTAAAACACTATGCTGGCAGAAAACAGTCTATCAGAAACACAACTCTAAAAGGCCTCTTTCTTTCTGTACTTGGAACAGAAAGTTCGTGAACCCTCTTTTAATCTTGAAGAAAATTTTTATGACTTCTCCAAAAGTCAACAATGTTTGGAAATCCTTCAAAACTCTTTGGAATCTCAAAAACACAACACTAGAATTTTGTTAATCAAATTAAGTTAATATGGTAAGCTCCTTATGTTTTTTTGCCTAAATAGCACTGATCCCAGAAATCATTATTTTCAAATAATGAGAAAACAGCACTGAATAAAACTGCATTAAATGAAAGCATACTTGTGATTGTCAAATTCTTCTATAGCCTATACAAACTTAAAGCAATCTTGGTAAAATATTCTTTAAAAACCAAAAACATCACTTTTATATTGCTCTACATTTTCTGTTAATTTTTGGAAAGTGATCCTCTTCAAATTTAAGCATTGACACAGACCTTCTTGTGCAATAATTCCAGTGCAGTGTCTGCACTGTACTTCTCATTCATTGAGGAGTCAAACTCCTTGAGCAAAATAAACAGAATTTTGCGCATACTTAGTGAAAACACTGTTATTTTATGCTCACCTACAATATCAGTTACTCTTACTGATGAAAATATTGCAACTTTCAACATTTTTTTTTCTAGACTGCAGCTACGCACAGAATGTCACACCAGGATTTTTGGGTTTGATTCGCTTATAAAGTGCNATGCCAGCGGGCCCACACCTGCACCAGTGTAGCTGCACCGAGAAAAACACGCTGGCAGCCAGCAGGCCACCCCACCGGCGCTGGGACAATCCCATGCCGCGCAGCAGGGCTCACCGGTGCCCCCAGCAGCCACAGACAACCACGCAGTGAGGGGCGACTCCACAGCCCAGCACTGGCAGCTCTGGGCTGGGGCTGGCCCTGTCCCACGTGGCCGCACTTGCCACCGCTGTTGCCAGGGCAACTAATTTACACAGACACACAGAAAGTAAGGTCCAAAACACCCCTGCTCCCCCCGCCCTTCCCAAAAGCCCTCAAAAATCCTCAAAAACCTCCCAAAAGCCCCCTCCTCGTCCCCCAGGAGAGAGGGAAAAAAACGGGGAAGGGAAAAACAGGTTTTAGATCCAGGAACTTTCGTTTTCACCCCACAACATGATTTCAAAGAACTGTACAAAACTTCACCTCTTAGAGAGTATCTTTTTATAATACTGAATGTTACAACTCCTGAAACTTCCAGTATTTATAGGAAAGACCTACTGAAAGTATTTCTGAATCACATTCTCTACCAAAATTTAACTAACAACCAGCTTTTCAGCAACTAGCCTTGAAGAAATAGCATCTGGAGAATACCATACTGGAGCAAAATATCACATTCTATAAGAGAAAACAAACTTTCACTTAAGGTTGACCAAGATATAAAATTATCCAATGGAATATTTGAACAAGTCATGCAAGCATTGTCAAGAAGATTCTTAACTTAGACTTTTACAAATAGCTAATTCACATCTACTTCTATGCTGAGCCATGTCCCCTGATAATATGGACATAATTATATTAATTTATAAATAATAATAATTATATAAATATATAACTATTATACAATATATATCATATATTCATTTATATTATTAGTGTATATTTTATAAATAATAATAAGAATTTATAAATAATTTATAAGCTAATTTATAACATGAAGATCCAAAATATTTGCAATTATTCCTGAATTATCACAAAAACTATAATGCTGAAGTACAGGCAATTAATAAATTCAATAGATTAATAAATTAAAAATTTTAACTGTTGATGAACAACTTACAAAAAAACGTGTTTTCACTGTCTTCACAGTTTTTAGTTGAAAACGCTATCTTCTCTCAAAGTGCTAAAGTCTATTTTTAATGTAAAACAGGTATATTTTATCAAATATTATTAAAGTGGCATGAGTTTTTGGAATATGGAATTATGTGATAATGTATAAGAAGAAAGGCATGCTTAATGAAGTAAGATTTGGTATTACTGCAATGGGAAACTGTAGGTTACTACAGACAAACAAAAGTCAGCTGGTAGGAAAGCTGGACAATTTTCACCTGAAAATATTCTAGGCATATATAATACATAATAATCATAAAAGATTATATTCAAAGCTAAGAATACTTTACTTCAAAGGTTATTTTGACAATTTCATCTTTCTTGCTTCTTAAAAACACCTGAGAAACCTGAACATTTACTTCTATTTGCATAGTGCAATGGAGTAAGGCAACCGTGGCCTACAATGATACTAACAGTACAACTACACCAAGTTTAATAACATTTTTCTTCACCCACGTACATACAAGAGACTTAAAGGTAAGATTTACATTACACTGATCCATTGCTATCCCTAGGAAACCACCCTATTCTGTAAGCAAGTATTCAATCTTTTCTCCATGAAACAATGTCACTTGTTGTGCTATATGTACACATTTGTTCGTAAATTGTATCACTATAACAAGACCTTCAGAATTTCATAGATACACATTGAAACTATTAAATCATTATGTTGCTATTATTCCAGTGAGCAAATAAACTTGGCACAGACTCTGAAATACCATAGACAAAAACTAATAAACACTGCAAATTACAGGTTTTCCCAATGACATCATATTTAAGATAAACTT
Source organism: Neodrepanis coruscans (assembly GCA_013400695.1). Classification (NCBI taxonomy): domain Eukaryota; kingdom Metazoa; phylum Chordata; class Aves; order Passeriformes; family Philepittidae; genus Neodrepanis; species Neodrepanis coruscans. The sequence continues at coordinate 18,697 of VYZS01026277.1, forward strand.
TCCCAGAAATATTCTTTTAATCTGTACTGACAATAATCAGCTCTTCTGATCTTATCATCTCTTCTCACTACATAAAAGCAGAACACAGAACTTCTAAAACACTATGCTGGCAGAAAACAGTCTATCAGAAACACAACTCTAAAAGGCCTCTTTCTTTCTGTACTTGGAACAGAAAGTTCGTGAACCCTCTTTTAATCTTGAAGAAAATTTTTATGACTTCTCCAAAAGTCAACAATGTTTGGAAATCCTTCAAAACTCTTTGGAATCTCAAAAACACAACACTAGAATTTTGTTAATCAAATTAAGTTAATATGGTAAGCTCCTTATGTTTTTTTGCCTAAATAGCACTGATCCCAGAAATCATTATTTTCAAATAATGAGAAAACAGCACTGAATAAAACTGCATTAAATGAAAGCATACTTGTGATTGTCAAATTCTTCTATAGCCTATACAAACTTAAAGCAATCTTGGTAAAATATTCTTTAAAAACCAAAAACATCACTTTTATATTGCTCTACATTTTCTGTTAATTTTTGGAAAGTGATCCTCTTCAAATTTAAGCATTGACACAGACCTTCTTGTGCAATAATTCCAGTGCAGTGTCTGCACTGTACTTCTCATTCATTGAGGAGTCAAACTCCTTGAGCAAAATAAACAGAATTTTGCGCATACTTAGTGAAAACACTGTTATTTTATGCTCACCTACAATATCAGTTACTCTTACTGATGAAAATATTGCAACTTTCAACATTTTTTTTTCTAGACTGCAGCTACGCACAGAATGTCACACCAGGATTTTTGGGTTTGATTCGCTTATAAAGTGCCTTTGTTTGAATTATTTTTCCATCACAGTGTTTGAAAAAAAAAACCACACGGTCACTTACCATTAGTAAAATTATAGCAATGATTCCAAGTCTTAAGCAATATCAAAATATCCTCTCTGACAAGTTTTAAAAAGTTTTCATAAAGAATCAAATCTTACTCTTCACTAAACTGCTTAACATTGAGAACCAAGGGTTCTTCCCAACATTTTCTTATCATAATAGAAACAAGTACTTCCCTATATAACTTCAGATCCAAACACAGATATGCTGAATTGAATGCATTTCAGACACTTCAGCTGTAGTCACAAAAAGTCATAAATCTATTAGCCTATGTCTACCGTTGTTTAGATATGGAAATCTGGCAGAGCAGTAGGTTGAGGACAACATTCTCTCATTTACAATAAAAAGATTCCTACATTAGATATTTAGAGCTTAATAATTAAAATTAATTAATACAGAGAAGGAACTAGAAGTGCATCCCAAACAAATAATGTAATATTATCTCTTTGTGGTCCACATTACCTCCAAATTCCCATTTTATACCTTCTACTCAAAGAGTATACTGCAATAAACAAGAATTTACAGAGTAGAAGCTGACTGGATTTCACGTCTCTGAGAATAACTTATGACACTATTCTCTCACATCAGTCCTTGCAGCTACATGTATCTACAACCAAATTGTGAATTTCTTTAATTTCTGAAAGAAGTCTCAAAAGTTCCCAGCCTGGTCCAAACTTCAAACACTTCAAAACACTTCAATTGCACTGCATTAAAGGTTTTCACTTTATTTTAATAAAGAAAACTAAAACGGCCATCTATCACAGTATCTGGCAGACTAGTAAGTACTCTGATCAATACCAGGAAAGTATTCTACCTTTTTAATATCAGACAAGTTTTATAGGTTTTTGATTGGACAAAATGTAGCATTCTGAATGTAAGAAAAAAAATTTGTCTTCATCAGTGAACCGATGCATGTCCACTACTTCAGGTGTGGAATTTTTCAGCAACAGCACATGTCTGCTACTTCACGAGAATTTAATTTTCTCAGAGTAGTTCAAGTGGTTAATCTGATGCAAACAGAATCTAACTCTGTACAGAGCTTGATCATGTAGTTTCTCTCTAAACCTTTATTCAATTCTTCAACACACAGTTTGATTACACTTGACTTGGTATTGGGGCTACAGAAAAAGTGTCTCTGCTGTTACATCTTATGACAAGCTGAGAGTATAGTCTTAAAATTAATGCCATGTTAGATTGCCTCTCTCCTATTTCTTGGAATCTTTTACTGGTACCCTCCATCGAAGTCAAATTCAGCATAATTGTGGCTTGCCAAGAATTATAATGGTCAGATCCTTTCAGCAAGCTCTGCAAAATAACACCGTTCATTCTCTGGAAAAGACTTATTCCACCAATAATGAAGATGAACAGCCTAAAGAAGTTTTCAGCAGGGCTTACAGTCTGTTTTATTCCTACACTTAAAACACTATTGTTTGCTTTTGCCATGATTTCACATTGACTCTGTGATTGTATCTACAGAACTATATGAGACAACTTTAATACTGTCCATTTTCTCATGCCTCTGCACAACTCATGCAGGCATTTAGTTCTTCAGGGATCATGCAGTATGTACTGACAGACTCCTGTCTGAGTTCAATTGCCCATTTCACTATTTTTGTTTGCTGCCTCCTCTTTTGGTGCCCTTCCAAAGCATTTGTGATTTATTTAAGAGAGAGCTCCTCACTTTCTAAAGGAGTGAGAATAACCTTATTTTCATTTAGTATTGTACCACACAGCAGGCACAGCACAACTATGGCACAGACAGAATATCCAAGCCACATTCACTGTTAGTTACACAGAAATAACAAGGTTGGAAAAGACCATAGAGATCATCAAGTCCAACCTATTACCAGACTTATCAACCTACCAACACCATCCCGTCATCTAAGCCATGCCACTTAGTATGCCATCCAACCTTTCCTTAAACACATGCAGGAATGGTGACTCCACAACCTCCCTGGGCAGCCCATTCCAATTGGAAATCACTCTCTCTGTGATGTCTCCTAATATCCAGCCCAAACCTCCCCTAATGCAGCCTAAGACTGTGTACTCTCGTTCTGTCACTGGGGGCCAGAGAAAAGAGACTGACCCCTGCCTGGCTACAACCTCCCTTAATGTAGTTGTAGAGACCAATAAGGTCTCCCCTAAGCCTCCAAGCTAAACAACCCCAGCTCCCTCAGCCATTACCCATGGGGCTTGTACTNTGTCTCCTAATATCCAGCCCAAACCTC